>WEDG01004251.1:0-116570 GCA_017591395.1 Schistocephalus solidus
TCACTCTAGAGGCCCGCCAGTAGCTCACACCTCGGCTAGTATTATAGACAGGATGGCATTACCAACATTACTGATAACAGGTCGCAGGTTCAAGCCTCGGGTTGGGCACCCCTGGGGTTGAGTATGGCCGGCTCATGACAGACAATAAGTCTGGAATGGCCAATCTATTCTCACTTGTCTTTGTTAAATGTCATTCTTTCTATAATACGACCGTTAGGTCTGCGGCTTCCCGATCAACAACATCCAATGAATATTGTGACGCACATTACGTAAAATACCTCCGAAGATGGAAGCTGGTTTTTCCTTCAAAACGTCGGCACAATAAATTCATGTTTCCTGTGATCATCTTACCTTCTCATATGTGCGTTATGTACACGAAAAATTTGCCCTCTTTAAAAGAACCAACTAGAGACTCTCCAAAATACCAGCAACTCCAAAATAATGGGAAGCTAATCCAGACTCGAACAGGAAACTGACAATAAACTCCCGTTTCTGGATTTTCTCCTACAGCGAAATACCAGTGGAATATTAACTGCATTGGTTTACAAAAAGGAAACTTAGCTGAAGTCATCCTACCTTATGGGAGCAATCATTTCGTCACTCGCAAAAGGAATGCTGTTACTAGTCTACTTATTTGAGAACGAACACATTGCCCCGACGAAGAAGGCTATCAATCGAAATAAATAACTCGTGTTAATTATTCTCGCAGAACGAGAACCCTAGGGATTTTGCACGCCAATGCAGAAGACGGAAGAATTCAAAGGAAAAGGAAACAAGCAGTTCCAATCGTGTACCTAAAATAAATACATTTCTAACCCTTCATCCCTAGTACGACTGTGTCTGAACTCGTGGAAGGACGCCTAAAGGAAGCACCAACTTCCTATGGCACACTTCTTTGCACATTCAGCTTGTTCGGCCCAATGATAGGGTCAGTTATTTGGAGAAGAAATAAGTATGTATGGCTTATATATATAGTAAAGCAAACAAGCTCTCTGTTTGTCGATATAGCTTACAGACAGGTTATCACCTGCCAAGCTGAACTAAGCGAATTTATGATAGCAGAATATGAGATTACAGAGAATGGGAGTAGACTGATGCAGAATGGTTTTGGGTTAATTCTGCCTTCTGCCGCATTTTAGTTTGAGAGATTGAAGAAACTTTTTTCTAGTTGCTGCAGTACAGGTTTGATGAACATTTCTGCTATTGTCGAGTACCATGGGGTTCCTTTAACCTGTTGATAGAACTTATCGCCAAATTAGCAGTAGCTCAAAAGAACTAGTTGGCAATTCTACAAAATGCCGTGCTAGAATCTCAAAAAATTGTCCTGTAAGTGTAAGTCTGAACCTTCAATTGCCAATCCGTGTGGGATGCAATAACATTTGTCAGTAACTACCTAGAGGGCTTGTTTCCTGGAGACATGCGTGAGATATTAATGCTTTGTTAAGATTTGAGTTAACTGCTTCACATATATGTACAACCACTTATCTGTATTGCACGTAGGTTATCAGACCAGTGGTATCATACAGTAGATTGTCTAACTCGTGAAATGTCATCCTCGAAATTTAAGGTGATAGTATGGCACACAATTGAAGTCCTAGTTCTGCCCTGGTACTGACTTGCGGAGAAAAAAACATCTGTTTACTAATGAAGAGTTCATGTCAGATCTGTTTTTTTGGAAGCGAAATGGGAAAAAAATCCGACGTTTCTTGATTTCTAGGTGTTTTTCCTAGGCTAATGCGCCTTTTTAGACCAAACCTTCTTGTTTGTGTGGGTTGTATTATAAACGAATATTAATAGAAGCTAGAAAAACGTTTTTAATATGTCCCTTCAGAGGACGGAAACTTTGATCTTGCGTTCACGAAAAATTGGGGTAGTGGAGATACAAGAAATCGCATTTTTCTGGAAAAACAAGGACGAATTTAGTTTAAAGAATTCAATTTTGCAAATTTGTGACGTCATATGTCAGAAACTCAGTAATAAACTTATGTGCGTATATTTTTATTTTTACTACACCGATAATTGAGACTGTAAACAACCATATACACGAAATTACACCTCAAGCAGTCAGTTTCTCTGTCACGCCATATGCTAAAGATGTCCAGACAATATGTCTCTGCAGTTGACTATTAATTAATACGGAAAAATTGAAGCAGAAAGGGCAGGGGGATATTTCTTCGCAAAAATCTTAGTATAACTTCGGCCAATCGGTTGTGTATTTGGAATCTTAGAACTTGGTTGAAAAGTAGGCAAGTATGGCGAAAAGACGCTCAAATAGAAATAAATAAGTGAGTTCTTTTCATTTTTCAACACAAATTCTATCCCTTATTTTCAGAGAAGTCAAAAAAACCAGTCCAATTTCTCCATTTTTTTCTTGACTTGATCTTGGAAAACGGCTAAGTAAGTAGATATTCGAGAACAAAATATCTAACTTAAGTGTTTTTAAAAAACGTAACTTATTATAAGTTTTCTAAGTCAACCTTAGGCATATTTATAACCGAATTATGTTCATGGGCGTTTATTCTTATACAAATATGCCCCAAGCGGACGTTTGCATTAGAAAGACCGTCTTAGAACTCCCTATTTCGATAAATGCCTTTACAAAAATCTTATTTTGAAGGTTTTGTTAAGCACATACAACAGAATCTACATTTATGGGCATTAGACAGAAAACACATGAAAACGTTTTTACCACCATTTCAAGGACGAGCTGAAACTCATCGAAATACTTATAAAGAAAGTTACTAAAAGGCAAGTTCTCTTAATATACATAAAATGGTACGTTTACGAGTTCATCTAACAATTCTATTTAAATTTATTACTCACTGGTCGGCCTATCAGTATTTCAGCTTATGAAATATTTTATTCATGTGAAGTCTCACTCTAGAGGCCCGCCAGTAGCCACACCTCGGCTAGTATTATAGACAGGATGGCATTACCAACATTACTGATAACAGGTCGCAGGTTCAAGCCTCGGGTTGGGCACCCCTGGGGTTGAGTATGGTCGGCTCATGACAGACAATAAGTCTGGAATGGCCAATCTATTCTCACTTGTCTTTGTTAAATGTCATTCTTTCTATAATACGACCGTTAGGTCTGCGGCTTTCCCGATCAACAACATCCAATGAATATTGTGACGCACATTACGTAAAATACCTCCGAAGATGGAAGCTGGTTTTTCCTTCAAAACGTCGGCACAATAAATTCATGTTTCCTGTGATCATCTTACCTTCTCATATGTGCGTTATGTACACGAAAAATTTGCCCTCTTTAAAAGAACCAACTAGAGACTCTCCAAAATACCAGCAACTCCAAAATAATGGGAAGCTAATCCAGACTCGAACAGGAAACTGACAATAAACTCCCGTTTCTGGATTTTCTCCTACAGCGAAATACCAGTGGAATATTAACTGCATTGGTTTACAAAAAGGAAACTTAGCTGAAGTCATCCTACCTTATGGGAGCAATCATTTCGTCACTCGCAAAAGGAATGCTGTTACTAGTCTACTTATTTGAGAACGAACACATTGCCCCGACGAAGAAGGCTATCAATCGAAATAAATAACTCGTGTTAATTATTCTCGCAGAACGAGAACCCTAGGGATTTTGCACGCCAATGCAGAAGACGGAAGAATTCAAAGGAAAAGGAAACAAGCAGTTCCAATCGTGTACCTAAAATAAATACATTTCTAACCCTTCATCCTAGTACGACTGTGTCTGAACTCGTGGAAGGACGCCTAAGGAAGCACCAACTTCCTATGGCACACTTCTTTGCACATTCAGCTTGTTCGGCCCAATGATAGGGTCAGTTATTTGGAGAAGAAATAAGTATGTATGGCTTATATATATAGTAAAGCAAACAAGCTCTCTGTTTGTCGATATAGCTTACAGACAGGTTATCACCTGCCAAGCTGAACTAAGCGAATTTATGATAGCAGAATATGAGATTACAGAGAATGGGAGTAGACTGATGCAGAATGGTTTTGGGTTAATTCTGCCTTCTGCCGCATTTTTAGTTTGAGAGATTGAAGAAACTTTTTTTCTAGTTGCTGCAGTACAGGTTTGATGAACATTTCTGCTATTGTCGAGTACCATGGGGTTCCTTTAACCTGTTGATAGAACTTATCGCCAAATTAGCAGTAGCTCAAAGAACTAGTTGGCAATTCTACAAAATGCCGTGCTAGAATCTCAAAAAATTGTCCTGTAAGTGTAAGTCTGAACCTTCAATTGCCAATCCGTGTGGGATGCAATAACATTTGTCAGTAACTACCTAGAGGGCTTGTTTCCTGGAGACATGCGTGAGATATTAATGCTTTGTTAAGATTTGAGTTAACTGCTTCACATATATGTACAACCACTTATCTGTATTGCACGTAGGTTATCAGACCAGTGGTATCATACAGTAGATTGTCTAACTCGTGAAATGTCATCCTCGAAATTTAAGGTGATAGTATGGCACACAATTGAAGTCCTAGTTCTGCCCTGGTACTGACTTGCGGAGAAAAAAACATCTGTTTACTAATGAAGAGTTCATGTCAGATCTGTTTTTTGGAAGCGAAATGGGAAAAATCCGACGTTTCTTGATTTCTAGGTGTTTTCCTAGGCTAATGCGCCTTTTAGACCAAACCTTCTTGTTTGTGTGGGTTGTATTATAAAACGAATATTAATAGAAGCTAGAAAAACGTTTTTAATATGTCCCTTCAGAGGACGGAAACTTTGATCTTGCGTTCACGAAAATTGGGGTAGTGGAGATACAAGAAATCGCATTTTTTTTCTGGAAAACAAGGACGAATTTAGTTTAAAGAATTCAATTTTGCAAATTTGTGACGTCATATGTCAGAAACTCAGTAATAAACTTATGTGCGTATATTTTATTTTACTACACCGATAATTGAGACTGTAAACAACCATATACACGAAATTACACCTCAAGCAGTCAGTTTCTCTGTCACGCCATATGCTAAAGATGTCCAGACAATATGTCTCTGCAGTTGACTATTAATTAATACGGAAAATTGAAGCAGAAAGGGCAGGGGGGATATTTCTTCGCAAAATCTTAGTATAACTTCGGCCAATCGGTTGTGTATTTGGAATCTTAGAACTTGGTTGAAAAGTAGGCAAGTATGGCGAAAGACGCTCAAATAGAAATAAATAAGTGAGTTCTTTCATTTTCAACACAAATTCTATCCCTTATTTTCAGAGAAGTCAAAAACCAGTCCAATTTCTCCATTTTTTCTTGACTTGATCTTGGAAAACGGCTAAGTAAGTAGATATTCGAGAACAAAATATCTAACTTAAGTGTTTTTAAAAAACGTAACTTATTATAAGTTTTCTAAGTCAACCTTAGGCATATTTATAACCGAATTATGTTCATGGGCGTTTATTCTTATACAAATATGCCCCAAGCGGACGTTTGCATTAGAAAGACCGTCTTAGAACTCCCTATTTCGATAAATGCCTTTACAAAATCTTATTTTGAAGGTTTTGTTAAGCACATACAACAGAATCTACATTTATGGGCATTAGACAGAAAACACATGAAAACGTTTTTTACCACCATTTCAAGGACGAGCTGAAACTCATCGAAATACTTATAAAGAAAGTTACTAAAAAGGCAAGTTCTCTTAATATACATAAAAATGGTACGTTTACGAGTTCATCTAACAATTCTATTTAAATTTATTACTCACTGGTCGGCCTATCAGTATTTCAGCTTATGAAATATTTTATTCATGTGAAGTCTCACTCTAGAGGCCCGCCAGTAGCCACACCTCGGCTAGTATTATAGACAGGATGGCATTACCAACATTACTGATAACAGGTCGCAGGTTCAAGCCTCGGGTTGGGCACCCCTGGGGTTGAGTATGGCCGGCTCATGACAGACAATAAGTCTGGAATGGCCAATCTATTCTCACTTGTCTTTGTTAAATGTCATTCTTTCTATAATACGACCGTTAGGTCTGCGGCTTTCCCGATCAACAACATCCAATGAATATTGTGACGCACATTACGTAAAAATACCTCCGAAGATGGAAGCTGGTTTTTTTCCTTCAAAAACGTCGGCACAATAAATTCATGTTTCCTGTGATCATCTTACCTTCTCATATGTGCGTTATGTACACGAAAAAAATTTGCCCTCTTTAAAAAGAACCAACTAGAGACTCTCCAAAAATACCAGCAACTCCAAAAATAATGGGAAGCTAATCCAGACTCGAACAGGAAACTGACAATAAACTCCCGTTTCTGGATTTTTCTCCTACAGCGAAATACCAGTGGAATATTAACTGCATTGGTTTACAAAAAGGAAACTTAGCTGAAGTCATCCTACCTTATGGGAGCAATCATTTCGTCACTCGCAAAAGGAATGCTGTTACTAGTCTACTTATTTGAGAACGAACACATTGCCCCGACGAAGAAGGCTATCAATCGAAATAAATAACTCGTGTTAATTATTCTCGCAGAACGAGAACCCTAGGGATTTTTGCACGCCAATGCAGAAGACGGAAGAATTCAAAGGAAAAGGAAACAAGCAGTTCCAATCGTGTACCTAAAATAAATACATTTCTAACCCTTCATCCTAGTACGACTGTGTCTGAACTCGTGGAAGGACGCCTAAGGAAGCACCAACTTCCTATGGCACACTTCTTTGCACATTCAGCTTGTTCGGCCCAATGATAGGGTCAGTTATTTGGAGAAGAAATAAGTATGTATGGCTTATATATATAGTAAAGCAAACAAGCTCTCTGTTTGTCGATATAGCTTACAGACAGGTTATCACCTGCCAAGCTGAACTAAGCGAATTTATGATAGCAGAATATGAGATTACAGAGAATGGGAGTAGACTGATGCAGAATGGTTTTGGGTTAATTCTGCCTTCTGCCGCATTTTAGTTTGAGAGATTGAAGAAACTTTTTTCTAGTTGCTGCAGTACAGGTTTGATGAACATTTCTGCTATTGTCGAGTACCATGGGGTTCCTTTAACCTGTTGATAGAACTTATCGCCAAATTAGCAGTAGCGCAAAAGAACTAGTTGGCAATTCTACAAAATGCCGTGCTAGAATCTCAAAAAATTGTCCTGTAAGTGTAAGTCTGAACCTTCAATTGCCAATCCGTGTGGGATGCAATAACATTTGTCAGTAACTACCTAGAGGGCTTGTTTCCTGGAGACATGCGTGAGATATTAATGCTTTGTTAAGATTTGAGTTAACTGCTTCACATATATGTACAACCACTTATCTGTATTGCACGTAGGTTATCAGACCAGTGGTATCATACAGTAGATTGTCTAACTCGTGAAATGTCATCCTCGAAATTTAAGGTGATAGTATGGCACACAATTGAAGTCCTAGTTCTGCCCTGGTACTGACTTGCGGAGAAAAAAACATCTGTTTACTAATGAAGAGTTCATGTCAGATCTGTTTTTTGGAAGCGAAATGGGAAAAATCCGACGTTTCTTGATTTCTAGGTGTTTCCTAGGCTAATGCGCCTTTTAGACCAAACCTTCTTGTTTGTGTGGGTTGTATTATAAACGAATATTAATAGAAGCTAGAAAACGTTTTAATATGTCCCTTCAGAGGACGGAAACTTTGATCTTGCGTTCACGAAAATTGGGGTAGTGGAGATACAAGAAATCGCATTTTTTTTCTGGAAAACAAGGACGAATTTAGTTTAAAGAATTCAATTTTGCAAATTTGTGACGTCATATGTCAGAAACTCAGTAATAAACTTATGTGCGTATATTTTATTTTACTACACCGATAATTGAGACTGTAAACAACCATATACACGAAATTACACCTCAAGCAGTCAGTTTCTCTGTCACGCCATATGCTAAAGATGTCCAGACAATATGTCTCTGCAGTTGACTATTAATTAATACGGAAAATTGAAGCAGAAAGGGCAGGGGGGATATTTCTTCGCAAAATCTTAGTATAACTTCGGCCAATCGGTTGTGTATTTGGAATCTTAGAACTTGGTTGAAAAGTAGGCAAGTATGGCGAAAGACGCTCAAATAGAAATAAATAAGTGAGTTCTTTCATTTTCAACACAAATTCTATCCCTTATTTTCAGAGAAGTCAAAAACCAGTCCAATTTCTCCATTTTTTCTTGACTTGATCTTGGAAAACGGCTAAGTAAGTAGATATTCGAGAACAAAAATATCTAACTTAAGTGTTTTTAAAAAACGTAACTTATTATAAGTTTTCTAAGTCAACCTTAGGCATATTTATAACCGAATTATGTTCATGGGCGTTTATTCTTATACAAATATGCCCCAAGCGGACGTTTGCATTAGAAAGACCGTCTTAGAACTCCCTATTTCGATAAATGCCTTTACAAAATCTTATTTTGAAGGTTTTGTTAAGCACATACAACAGAATCTACATTTATGGGCATTAGACAGAAAAACACATGAAAAACGTTTTTACCACCATTTCAAGGACGAGCTGAAACTCATCGAAATACTTATAAAAGAAAGTTACTAAAAGGCAAGTTCTCTTTAATATACATAAAATGGTACGTTTACGAGTTCATCTAACAATTCTATTTAAATTTATTACTCACTGGTCGGCCTATCAGTATTTCAGCTTATGAAATATTTTATTCATGTGAAGTCTCACTCTAGAGGCCCGCCAGTAGCCACACCTCGGCTAGTATTATAGACAGGATGGCATTACCAACATTACTGATAACAGGTCGCAGGTTCAAGCCTCGGGTTGGGCACCCCTGGGGTTGAGTATGGCCGGCTCATGACAGACAATAAGTCTGGAATGGCCAATCTATTCTCACTTGTCTCTGTTAAATGTCATTCTTTCTATAATACGACCGTTAGGTCTGCGGCTTTCCCGATCAACAACATCCAATGAATATTGTGACGCACATTACGTAAAATACCTCCGAAGATGGAAGCTGGTTTTTCCTTCAAAACGTCGGCACAATAAATTCATGTTTCCTGTGATCATCTTACCTTCTCATATGTGCGTTATGTACACGAAAAATTTGCCCTCTTTAAAAGAACCAACTAGAGACTCTCCAAAATACCAGCAACTCCAAAATAATGGGAAGCTAATCCAGACTCGAACAGGAAACTGACAATAAACTCCCGTTTCTGGATTTTCTCCTACAGCGAAATACCAGTGGAATATTAACTGCATTGGTTTTACAAAAGGAAACTTAGCTGAAGTCATCCTACCTTATGGGAGCAATCATTTCGTCACTCGCAAAAGGAATGCTGTTACTAGTCTACTTATTTTGAGAACGAACACATTGCCCCGACGAAGAAGGCTATCAATCGAAAATAAATAACTCGTGTTAATTATTCTCGCAGAACGAGAACCCTAGGGATTTTTGCACGCCAATGCAGAAGACGGAAGAATTCAAAGGAAAAGGAAACAAGCAGTTCCAATCGTGTACCTAAAATAAATACATTTCTAACCCTTCATCCTAGTACGACTGTGTCTGAACTCGTGGAAGGACGCCTAAGGAAGCACCAACTTCCTATGGCACACTTCTTTGCACATTCAGCTTGTTCGGCCCAATGATAGGGTCAGTTATTTGGAGAAGAAATAAGTATGTATGGCTTATATATATAGTAAAGCAAACAAGCTCTGTTTGTCGATATAGCTTTACAGACAGGTTATCACCTGCCAAGCTGAACTAAGCGAATTTATGATAGCAGAATATGAGATTACAGAGAATGGGAGTAGACTGATGCAGAATGGTTTTGGGTTAATTCTGCCTTCTGCCGCATTTTAGTTTGAGAGATTGAAGAAACTTTTTTCTAGTTGCTGCAGTACAGGTTTGATGAACATTTCTGCTATTGTCGAGTACCATGGGGTTCCTTTAACCTGTTGATAGAACTTATCGCCAAATTAGCAGTAGCGCAAAAGAACTAGTTGGCAATTCTACAAAATGCCGTGCTAGAATCTCAAAAAATTGTCCTGTAAGTGTAAGTCTGAACCTTCAATTGCCAATCCGTGTGGGATGCAATAACATTTGTCAGTAACTACCTAGAGGGCTTGTTTCCTGGAGACATGCGTGAGATATTAATGCTTTGTTAAGATTTGAGTTAACTGCTTCACATATATGTACAACCACTTATCTGTATTGCACGTAGGTTATCAGACCAGTGGTATCATACAGTAGATTGTCTAACTCGTGAAATGTCATCCTCGAAATTTAAGGTGATAGTATGGCACACAATTGAAGTCCTAGTTCTGCCCTGGTACTGACTTGCGGAGAAAAACATCTGTTTACTAATGAAGAGTTCATGTCAGATCTGTTTTTGGAAGCGAAATGGGAAAAATCCGACGTTTCTTGATTTCTAGGTGTTTTTCCTAGGCTAATGCGCCTTTTAGACCAAACCTTCTTGTTTGTGTGGGTTGTATTATAAAACGAATATTAATAGAAGCTAGAAAACGTTTTAATATGTCCCTTCAGAGGACGGAAACTTTGATCTTGCGTTCACGAAAATTGGGGTAGTGGAGATACAAGAAATCGCATTTTTTTCTGGAAAACAAGGACGAATTTAGTTTAAAAGAATTCAATTTTGCAAATTTGTGACGTCATATGTCAGAAACTCGAGTAATAAAACTTATGTCTGTATATTTTATTTTACTACACCGATAATTGAGACTGTAAAACAACCATATACACGAAATTACACCTCAAGCAGTCAGTTTCTCTGTCACGCCATATGCTAAAGATGTCCAGACAATATGTCTCTGCAGTTGACTATTAATTAATACGGAAAATTGAAGCAGAAAGGGCAGGGGGGATATTTCTTCGCAAAATCTTAGTATAACTTCGGCCAATCGGTTGTGTATTTGGAATCTTAGAACTTGGTTGAAAAGTAGGCAAGTATGGCGAAAGACGCTCAAATAGAAATAAATAAGTGAGTTCTTTCATTTTCAACACAAATTCTATCCCTTATTTTCAGAGAAGTCAAAAACCAGTCCAATTTCTCCATTTTTTCTTGACTTGATCTTGGAAAACGGCTAAGTAAGTAGATATTCGAGAACAAAATATCTAACTTAAGTGTTTTTAAAAAACGTAACTTATTATAAGTTTTCTAAGTCAACCTTAGGCATATTTATAACCGAATTATGTTCATGGGCGTTTATTCTTATACAAATATGCCCCAAGCGGACGTTTGCATTAGAAAGACCGTCTTAGAACTCCCTATTTCGATAAATGCCTTTACAAAATCTTATTTTGAAGGTTTTGTTAAGCACATACAACAGAATCTACATTTATGGGCATTAGACAGAAAACACATGAAAACGTTTTTACCACCATTTCAAGGACGAGCTGAAACTCATCGAAATACTTATAAAGAAAGTTACTAAAAGGCAAGTTCTCTTAATATACATAAAATGGTACGTTTACGAGTTCATCTAACAATTCTATTTAAATTTATTACTCACTGGTCGGCCTATCAGTATTTCAGCTTATGAAATATTTTATTCATGTGAAGTCCGTGCCAGCGCAATCAAGCGAAACCCCATTTGCTTCTGTCAAAGACATCTTAAACAATGTATAAATGGAAAAGAAACCGCCATTTCTCGTGGAACTGTGTTGGAATGTATACTGGAAATTAAAGCTGTTCGTTACCAGTCATACTTTCCATCGCCCTTAATCTCGAAGAGAACTTCCCTGGAATATACACTTAAAGACTATTTTCAAAAGTAATTCTGCTTGTGGTTTTATTTACACGTTAGTTTACATGGCAAAAATTATGTACATTGAAACTTTGGTTAATTAGCTAACCCGATTTTTCCCGTGTTCGGAATTTGCGCTTTTCTAAAAAAATTGTAATTCTATACAAAGTAAAATTAACCTTGAAGCCATAATATGCCTTCATTTTAAAAACGGTCGCTTATTGACTCCTGTAAAACTTTGGGGACGCAGTATGGGATAATTTTGCATAACGGGCTCTATCTCATGAAATCTCATGGATTTCTGTCTGTCCTGTCGCGCTAATTGGTATCGTGTCAAAGTCAATTTCTCCCGTGTTTTCATTTCGTCTACGGGTTCGTGTAACCAGCTTGACAATTCACGAGAACAAGGCGATTTTTTCAACGAGTCTTCTCTTTTGGTAATAGCGATTCAGAATGTAAACAACCTCCTTTATTCAATATATGTATGTATATATCTGGTAGAGGGACGCTCCCCGATCGTGGTATGGGGCCTACTCGTCACGTTCGCTTATAATTCTCAGAATTGGAACAATATTTAATATTTTAGCAAGCGAAAAGGAAAAAACGTAAACATTTCGACGAAATGTAGTCAGCATATAAAAGTGAGGGGAGGTCCTTTAATGCTTGAACGCATCCCTCATATGGCAGACAAAACTAGCACACATTTTGACTTTCCATTACTAGTTTCCAACAGCTATTTCACTGAAAATCTGGTTTTACAAAATCGGAGAAAATACTTCGCCGCGTGTGGAGAGGCTTAACGCATTAATAAGGACAAGGTCACTCGCTATGCATAGAAATCAATTGCTTTGCACACTGTTCTGATGGGGACCTCTTAAGAAAGCTGGTTTTGTGACCAGAAGTGATTTGTTAAAAAGCTTCATCGGCTGTATAAAGTACATGAAGGTTGTAGTTTGTTTGTATCTGCTGGAAATTAAATAACCACCTTTCAAGAGCTGCTAGCTTACTTGCCAATTCCTGCACTCTGAAAGCCCTCAGTGTAGAGAAAAATAACTCCTGCAAGTATTGCCTTGTAAAAATATATTCCAATTTGCGTTCAAAGCCACTAAACAAAAGTCTTGTTTGAAGCACAGAATAAATGAAGGCCATGAGCTGTGTTAATTTGCCGTTTGGGAATGGTCCGAAAAGAAGAAATCCGAGACATGAGAGTTAAGTCGTTGTGGCGACCATTTCTTAGAATAACATATAAGCACTGTGTGTTGAAGGCCAGTCTCTCAAACAAACCTTTTTAAGCTATGACAAGCGTTCAAGATTTTAAAGTTACTCGCTAACGGTAAAAATGGCAATTCATGACCCATTACATTTGCTTCACAGAGACTTTTCGAAAACCTCGATTAACCATATACTCTTTTTATGCGTAGGTACCCGACTACAGTCATATCAAATTTAAAATCTTGACGCTCAACTACGTGAATAGGAAGAATACTCGCTGTGGGACATAGGTGAATTTCTTGCATTTCACGAGGTCGTATTATCAATTGCATACGCCAGTTTGTTCAATTAAGTCAGATGAACTGAACAGAGTTTGGATCAGTCCGCATTTTGGGGTATCCAAACGTACTGCTCCACAATACACTGTTTATCAACGCGCCGCGAAGTTAGTTGATTCACCCTGGTATACAGAAAAATGCATCTAGTTGTTATCCGATCCCATTGATCAGTTGCCCCCGTTTGCTGACTTTTTGACCTTTTTTGGTCTTCGGATTTATGATTCTATCTGTTGGAGACCTTCAAATTACTAGTTATCCTTTTTGGAGTGCAATTTTGCATGTTTTATTTTAAAGCCCAATGTCTGTTTCCCAGTAGCGTTTTGGTGGCGCCACACAAAATCTGATAATTGGCCTTTGCAGCTTGACGAATTCAATTCAGAAATCGCAGCATTAAACTAGCAAAGACTAGGAAGAGGACGGATAATTAATGAAGTCCACCGGCGTCTACGAAGGCTTCTTCATGCAAAACATAATTGTACATATGGCATGAAAACAATTTAGTGAGTGCAAACAAACATGTATCCCTAGTCTGCACATTTACATAGCATCTGAGACATTCTCGTTGAACGTTTTACTTCCAACACAGTCGTCTGTTTAAGGGTGACACGCGCTGGGGAAAGATTTAACCTGCTGGCCTGAGGCCTTGATAAGAATTGTAAAATGGGGTTGTCGGCTGATCGAAGGTGTTTATCCGCGAACTGTTGAATGAAGAATGGAACGAAGGGCAATTTATAACAGCCAGTGCATACTTCATCTGTCTGTGCCAAGGTATCTTGTTTGGGAAATGAAGAAGGGTAGCATCCGGGAGGTAAATCCGTGGGAAAGGAGGTGGCGGAGAGCGAATAACAGATAAAAGCGCTTTAAAATTCCCAAGAGCAGTGTACGCTTTTCTGCTAAGGTTCACAGCTCGCATAACAACAGCTGTTTAGGAGGACACAAAATGGCGATTTCAAAGAAGCAGCGGCAAAATTAAGAGGGTAAAAGTCGGGTGAAAGGAGGATGGAGAATCGAATCATTTGTTAGACACACGACTAAAAGCCCTGAACAAAAGGCTAATTGAAAAGAGCTTTTTACAGCCTCCGTCGAAAGTGCCAAAATGAGACGGCCCAAACATACTTAACCTGTCAAGTTGAAGTGAATTTGCAAATTTCGCCTCAGTTCTGCAACAATGCTTTTATCAGACATCAACGCAAACTGGCCTGAAAGAAGACCTTAAAATAATTTGCTGTGGTTGGACAAACGCTGTGGAGCCTCTGAACACTAAACAATGATCATATTAGCATTTGGGAAAATTTTTCGCCTAACTGCTTGTACTGACGGGAGTAGTCAATGGTATTCCTTGGGTGCAGATGTCTCCAGCCTGTTCATCAAAAGGACGCACATGTTGTGCTCTAAGCCCCTATATATTCGTCAGTTGGCATCGCATAGATAACGGCTCAGTCGACGGCGTTCGTGGGACTGTTGAGAGGTTTAAAGGTTAGTTAAACACCCAAGTACGCTAAGTTGCCAGAATAGCCCGTCAAAAGGGATGAAAATGGGTAATCGGAGACAGAAAACAGACACTCGCGGGCGAACCCATTTTTATAATGTATTCTTTTAAAGGAGACTTTGACTCCTTTCGGTCCTATGTTCAAGCAGTGTCGAACTTCAAAACATGAACCGCTTGAGAACAATGTGGAATAACCCCAAATATGCCAAGTCTAGACAAGGTTTGTTATATTCTGTTTGGTAATGCGTGCCAGTCAAAATTAGCTGTGATATAAATTCTTACCCTTGGGAAAAAATATGCTTCACAAGGAAAGTGTAGAAAAGCGTCTGCTACATTCCAAATGTCTAATCGGTTTTCCGGGTTCGTAAGCAATTAAGAATAGTAGGTGGATCGACTAAAAATCTTTCTGTCAGTCTGGATGCATGTGGTGTGCCCTGGGAACTACATAAGCGTGTTAAGCAATATAAGAAGGCACTAAACTTAGTTTGCGTCAACTTTGTTGAAGAGACCTGATAAAGACCATTTTCACCCTATAAGATCTCCCGTGAAGTGTCGCGCACTAACGTTTAGATGTATGAATTAAATCGAAGTAATAAAGAGCTAGTTTGGAAAACGAAGTGTGAATTAAGCTGGCTTTTCCCGCTTGTGCGTTGTGTAATATCCATTAGCAGTTTTTTAAGTGTAAAGTTTACCGCCTATACGCCATATTTTGCCTAGCGTTTCGCATTCTTTGGGAGCATTTATTCCGCTCTATAAAATGACCGTCAGTTTTTTAGGAAGCACTTAATGTTTAATGACTTTAAAGATAAATAGATCTTCATCACTGTCCAATACTATAATAAGCAGTTGGGTTGAAGTAGACAGGCAAATGTGATGTTTTGAAGATGCGGCGTGGAGATTGTAGGGAAATGCAAACGACATTCACAGCTGTACTGCTACATGGGCCTTTTGATGGGTTTAGCAGTAGGGAAACGTGTGTTGTCATGTTGCCTTGATAGTCGGCAGGTTTTGTTGAATGTTTAAATTCAAGCAACAAAGGAGAGCTGATTAGAACTTTCATTTACAGCAAGTAATTCATCGATGAAACGTTAACCGAAATTCTGAAACGGCTTTTTCTTTTCGAAAATATTACTAAAGAATGGCTGTAGTATTGAATACCATACAGCCACACTCCAATATAGTCCAGTCACGTCTCAATGTTTGCCTTGAAGGAGCTTCTTTTAAACCACCTGCCACAACTACACTATTTAAAAAGTAACTATGTAAGTAGTATGCATTCTCCCATTGATTTTCGATGTCTTTGTCGGTTCCAAATTATCAACATATGCTACACGTCGCTATGCGACTGCCTGTGAGTACTCTAGTCTGAGTTCCAGGGCACAACGGAACATAAATGTTCCTTAAGCAGATCGGTGAGCCACACACTATCATATATATATATATATATATATATATATATATATATATATATATATATATATATATATATATATATATGACACTCCTGACAAGCTTCTTTTCTTCCCCTCAACAAGTAGCGAGTTGCATCTTCAGCGAATGTTATACTATAAGAAAGGGTGGCTTTCGGTTTAAAAAAACTTGTACGATTTGCCAATAAGTTTGAGCCTGAAAAACAATATATTTGTATTTTTAGGGTTTTCCAACAACATGCTGTATGCATTCTGTATAAAGAAAATCCCATTTGTAGAAGATGTCACGTAGTGCTGATAAAATCTTGCAAAGAGTGCGGATCATGTTGTATATTTTATAAGCAATATTAAGAAAAGGACATATACGATGCTTTATGAATAGCCATTTTAGGTTCTTTAAACCTCTCATCAAAAGAAACCTTTTTAAACGAAATTTAATTTTTTATGTATTAAATTTGAAGAGGACATCGGTTGCTACTAAATGAGCGCAAGAAATACTATTTTTGTGCAGGTATTCGATAAAGATTCTTTAAATTTATAAGGGATAACACCCTCTGAGAAAAATATATACTGCTTTAAGCAGTCATTTTCTACAGATTTTCGGTTCTGCAAAGAAGCTCGTTCAAAAACCAGCATCCTGCCGTGAATGAAATATTTTTGGATTTGGCTGCACGTAAATTAATAAAACAGCTCGGATTAAGTTATCTTTGCGAAAGAAAATCAGATCTCAGAATTTTTGTAGACATCTCACGAAACAGTAAATCCACTGTACCGCCTGCTTTTGCTCAAGCATTTCGTATTGCATCACGCCCACTCCCAAAAATCGCGCGAGTCAGAAGATCCTGCTTCAGACATGTGTTGCTTGCTCTTGCAGCCCATCGACACCTTTTTATATTTGAACTTGCGGTTAAAGCCCCATTTCTCACAATCAGACACTGTGTGTTTTAGAAAGCTTTTCTTCTGCCCAAGAGTGTATTTGTACCAATGTAAACTTATCAGCAGCAATAGTAAAGTGCTAATGTTTTTTTTCAATCAAAACAAGTGGCCTTCGTGGTGAAATATTTTGCCTTATTTCCATCGACTCCAATTGTTTGACTGTTGGCTGGTTTTCTGAGAAAAGTTACGCCAACACTGCTATTTTACTGACCACTTTCCTTCAAAGGTGCATTCACACGGTCCGCATGAAAGGCAGTGAGAGTGAGGGGGGTGAGTTTGATTTCAGACCTTCCGTTTTTGAGTTAAGCGAGTCAGGCATGCTGTCCTCCTAGTAAACTACACAGATATTACGAACAGTTCTGACAGTTTTGAAGGCTAAATGAAGCAGGTGTCAAAAGTACTATTTTCTTCATCTTTCCCTTTCCTTTTTGAGGACCAAATGCTAGAAACGCTCAAAGGCAACAGGTAAACGGTTATAATGATCTTTTGAATGGAAATTATTTCGGATAATATGTAACGTCTGTCACAAAAAAAACAATTGACAGAAAAAAATGCCTAAAAAAACTGCTTGGCAGTATTGGGTAACCCAATAAAGTTCAAAAGCGATAAAAAAAAGATGGCATTGGTACCAACTATGCTTCCTTTTTTGACTTTCCGCTAGTCATTGACGGTTCCGCAGGATTTTCTTGCTAAGTTGGAGTGACTGTTATATCTTTTTTCTCGCTCTCTCAAACGTTTTATTGGTCATAACTTAAGCTGCCCAGATTGCTTCCTGTGACATGTGCGAAATTATGAATGTATTGCCCTAGTGGCAAATAGTATCAGGGTATTTGCCTGTGGAACGTTTATATGTTTTGTTAACGAACTACCTAAATTGGGATGTGAAAGCGTTACAAAATAAGACATTGTTGCCCTATATACCAAGGTAAGTCAGGTTTATTTAGTACTTACCCCATAACGTTATTGTCTGAAACAATTTTTGCTATATACTGACAGGTACAATAACAGAATGCTTTTATTTTGCGAGCATGACGTTAACCCACAATTTCAGGCAAAAGGCTGCTGAAACACCGGTCGATGAAATACGCATAATCGATATATATATATATATATATATATATATATATATATATATATATATATATATATATATATATATATATATATATATACATATACATATGATGAAATGGAACCAACAAAGACAAAGGGGAGACCGGAATGGCCATTGCTGGCTTATTAGCCGTCATCAGCCAGTCATACCCTATCCCAAGTGTGGCAAACCTGGGATTCGAACCCGCGACCTTTGGTATTTGAGTCGAACGCTCTACCATTGAGCCACGGGCTCGTTGTTTTGTCGGTTGTGATCGGAAATATGATCATAGTGTGGGGCTCACCGATTTGATTAAGGAACATGTATGTTCCGTTGTGCCCTGGAGCTCAGACTAGAGCCCTCGCAGGCGGTCGCATAGCGACGTGTAGCATTTGATGAAATGGAACCGACAAAGACAAGGGAGACCGGAATGGCCATTGCTGGCTTATTAGCCGTCATCAGCCAGTCATACCCTATCCCAAGTGTGGCAAACCTGGGATTCGAACCCGCGACCTTTGGTATTTGAGTCGAACGCTCTACCATTGAGCCACGGGCTCGTTGTTTTGTCGGTTGTGATCGGAAATATGATCATAGTGTGGGGCTCACCGATCTGATTAAGGAACATGTATGTTCCGTTGTGCCCTGGAGCTCAGACTAGGGCCCTCGCAGGCGGTCGCATAGCGACGTGTAGCATTTGATGAAATGGAACCGACAAAGACAAGGGAGACCGGAATGGCCATTTCTGGCTTATTAGCCGTCATCAGCCAGTCATACCCAATCCCAAGTGTGGCACACCTGGGATTCGAACCCGCGACCTTTGGTATTTGAGTCGAACGCTCTACCATTGAGCCACGGGCTCGTTGTTTTGTCGGTTGTGATCGGAAATATGATCATAGTGTGGGGCTCACCGATCTGATTAAGGAACATGTATGTTCCGTTGTGCCCTGGAGCTCAGACTAGAGCCCTCGCAGGCGGTCGCATAGCGACGTGTAGCATTTGATGAAATGGAACCGACAAAGACAAGGGAGACCGGAATGGCCATTTCTGGCTTATTAGCCGTCATCAGCCAGTCATACCCAATCCCAAGTGTGGCACACCTGGGATTCGAACCCGCGACCTTTGGTATTTGAGTCGAAAGCTCTACCATTGAGCCACGGGCTCGTTGTTTTGTCGGTTGTGATCGGGAATATGATGATAGTGTGGGGCTCACCGATCTGATTAAGGAACATGTATGTTCCGTTGTGCCCTGGAGCTCAGACTTGAGCCCTCGCAGGCGGTCGCATAGCGACGTGTAGCATTTGATGAAATGGAACCGACAAAGACAAGGGAGACCGGAATGGCCATTTCTGGCCGGGACTTTAAAAACATATTATGAAAAATGGGTAAAAATGACACTTTGGAGCTCATCAATTTTGCCTATTGTATGGCTGAAACGCACCCGTGGGTCTGGTATTCCTTTGATGTTACACTCAAAGCGGACATCAGAGCCCTTTCGGTGAACCTGATCGTGGAAGAGGCTGGTGAACTTAGGTGGCGCACCCAGAACGGTGTGTGTAAGGTAGATCTGTGTCCGCTTTTGCATTGTCATTGGGACCTCAGAGGGTTCGAAATGCACTGCAGCCGGTGACGGCAAAGAGAGGTGGCCGTCAAGGGGGTTCGAGAGAAGAGGGGGAGGCGAAATCCTGTTACAGGGTGGTTTCGTAACCGAGATAAAATGTCGGTCAGAGGCATCCTCCTGGCGGGACTGGATAACTTTCTGACGTCCATCAACAGTAACCATCATGCTGCTGAGAACAAGACCAGCGGTGTTCCTACCAATTACTTCCCATTGACCAGAGTGACGTTGATGAGCTTCTGGAATTATGAGTTGGTGTATAATTCCATCTTGTTTGACCTGAAAGTCCAGCGAAGGGATGAACAAAAGAGATGGATAGACAAAAGTATTGTCGATGCTTTTACTTTCTACACAGAAGTAAAATTAGTACAAATTAGACAGGCTCAGTTACTGAAGAGCAAAACCGGTTCACTAATTCGACTACGTATAAAATTGTTCAGTCACTTTTATATTTCTTGCCACTTCGTTTAATTTTCCGTTCTATCTGGTAAGCCTATCAATTTTGAGCATGAAACAAATGGAGGACTTTTTTAAATAAACGGGTCCAAAAAAAGTTGCTTAAATAAGGCTTTAAACATGGGTGCTGGGGGAGCTTTAAACTGAAATTTGATGCAGGGTTCAAAAACGTTGTTCGAAACCCAACGATGACATGCGTCTACTTCCTGATGGCATGAGTAAAAACCCTTTCCGTTTAACACAATATATATTGTCTGAGTAGTTAAGTTGAATTATCGGTTAAATGAAATCGACCTGCAGACCACACTGTATATCTGGAAGGTAGCACTCCGTAACACATATCCAATTTCATAGCTCACTTGTTTTCATAATGCCTACAAGAACTGTACCAGCACAACAAAACGCAAATAATGTCATCTCATATTAACGCAAAGCAATTTGAATGTATATTTTCTACGTATCCCTGTATCGTTTGAAATATTGCGCACTTGTTGTACGGTCATATGTCCGTAAGACAAAAATCGCACTTTATTAATAGACGAAAATCACCGTTACTTTGCTGCAGAAAGTTCTTAACTTTCCTCGTACTGTTACATGCATTGCCAAAAGGCAAGTACTTGAGTGAACACTCATTTTTCAGGTAGATTACCAAATGTTGCCTGAATCACTGCAGCCCATAAAAATTGATTTACTGAGCATACAATTGAAAACATAATTTCCCATGGTGATAACCGGATGCAGACACTTAACTCAAGGAAAGTAACAGCTACATATGAATGTTGGCAGGATTTGATTTTGTAGTAGATGTGCTATCTCATGAAATGTCAACCAAAAACGTGAACTGTGTTTTCGTTATGAAAAGATGCTTATGTAGAGTTGCAATATTTACTTGCAGCATAAACTGTAGACGTCTGGATGCTGGATTTTGAACGAGATTTTTCCGACCACACGCCATTACTGCACCCTGCGAAAAATGGCTACTTGCATAAGAAGCATTTTTCGCACTCCATTTAATGCAGTTATAAATTCAAAACATATTTTATTGAAAACATGCACAAAATAATCTATATTAGACTCATTTCGTTGCAGTTCACACCTACTTCAAATGTTCCTTGAAGAAAGATTAAAATTATGCGATTTTAGGACAACAAAAGGTCGATTTATCAAACATCGTTTCTGTTAATTTATTACTACTGCTTATAAAGTATATTATGTGATCTACATTCACTAGAACATTTGATGAGCAATATGTGACTTATTCCTAATAGCATAGAGAAATGTAAAATTTTCCTCAAGCGTAGACGCAGGTTGAAAACCCTGAATGCCAGTGTAACTGCTGTAAAATATTTTGGAGCTAAAATATGCCATTTTATTTCGAACAAAATTTGAAGTAGACAACATTTTCACGAAATCAGTTCAAAAAATATTTCTATGCATGTTTTCTATAAAATATGTTTGAATACCTAAGGCTATAAAAGATAAATCAGAAAAAGAACCATTGCATCAGTTGTCATTTTTCTACAGGGCGTAGTTACGATTTGCGGCCGGAAAGAAGCTCGTTCAGCATCCAGACGTAAATTAAATGACTACGGATTATATTGCAAGGTAATCGATATTATAATCACACTGAAGTACTCCTTTCGGAACAAAAACAAATTTCAGCATTTCGGTTGACATTTCATGAGATATCATATATACTGTCACAGGCTTGCTGCATTACCTCAGACGATTGTTTATCATAACCAATTAAGGCTGCCATCTCATTTTCAAAAGCGTAACCGCAAAAATAATAAGTTCTAGGTTCCATTGCGAAGGAATCGGTGCATTTATTGCGATGCAAACAGAGGAGAAATAGTAAGATAGCATTCGCAATATTTTGGTTTGGATCAGCCCGGAAAAAGACCATCAATCCGTTTCACCTGTTAATAACAGTTAACTTCTCTTCAAGCGCACACCGAAACCAGTACACTGAAATAAATAAATGGTTAATCGAAAGACGTTGAAGTTAATTGGGAACATTTAGAAGGTTTGGCAGTAAAGTGAAGGGTCATCGTTGCAATTCCATTATTTCGAAAAGTTATCCTTGATAAGTCACTTTTGCCCAACGGTCAGACATTTTACACAAATCCCGCTTTGCTATTCTTGATACGAAACCTGACTGAGCGTAGATCGCTTCAATGACAGCCTCATTGAAGTCAGGTCATATAAAGAGGGCGTTTTACTCGAAAAGGTCTTACGAATCACAATGTGATGCATGCGACATAAAGGCTTATATAAAGCTTTCTTCTGTGAGTGAAATATTCCGCGCGTAGGTGCAAGCGATCCAAAATCAGTTAGTTATATGAAATACCTGCGCTCTGATTGGTTGGCGTCTTGAATGAAAATATTTGAAGGAATGAAAGTTATCTTGGTCGCGTTGCTCGAATGCATGCGAAGACCAAAAAAGAAGATGAGGTTTTTGTCACCAGTTGAGCGTTTAGTTTGCACTTATACCAGAATCAAAGGCTTTTAGGAAAGCGTGTTCTCAAAATTTGTTTCTCATTGGACAAAACTACAACCCGCTGTGGCAAGGCAGTTAAAGGTCTCGCAGTTTGCTTCGCAAACTGTGCGCGCGAAACTGAATTCTGCTGTTAAACGGTTTGAAGAAGTGTGAAATGGAAATTCAAGTCCGTCGTGCAAAAGACATTTCGCAAAAGTAATAGCCTCTGTGAGCAAACTCCTATCCAGTGAATTTCAGGGCACACACACTTTGTTCAATGAAAGGTTTTAAATAGATGCTCCACTTATAAAGTCAAAACTCGTTATCAGCAAAACCACGATAGAGCGAAATGATAAATCCTGATTAATCAACTGTCATCAACCTACTCTCCCCCGCACTATCTCTCTCCCCTATGTGAACGGCTGTGAGGGCTCCAGCATGGTGCTCCAAAAAAAATTTGAATCGACCATGTTGTGATTTGTGGTCAGAATAAACTGTGTAACATCACTCCCACGTGCTGCATAAATTGCAGTAATTTGAAGTGGCGACTGCAGTAAAAATTGTTCTTAGAAGTTATCAATCGCGCAGCTCTAGTTCCTTTCCACAACTTTAAGTTGACATTACACAAACAACTGTTATGCTGTTGGAGCGGAACAACTGAATGTAACGGTCTAAATTTACTTCAGAGATCCGAAACGTGTCAACGATAAATGTTATTTCAGTGAGAAGTGTTGAAAAGCGGACTAGAAAAGCATAATGCACAGAATATTTTTCAAATAAACACACGAACAGGCTGGTCAACTTTGATAAAGAGAAAAGAGATTGATAAATTAAAAGTCCTTAGATTAAGCTAACTTGGGTATTCCGTTTTTGCCAAAATTAAAGTATATTTTGAATGAAACCTACTGGCTGCAACCCATCAGTGTATAAGCGGTTAATGAGATATACCGGGGCAGAATTTGAGCGATGGCAATGAAGGGGTTAGGCAGATTATAATAAGGGGACGCAAGCGCCATAACACGCACAGGAACTCCCTTAAACTGACTTTCGATAACCAAGCATACTCCGGACTAAACAGGGGCTAACTGAAGTAGAAACCGAACATCTGTAAACCGCGCTAACAAATTAAATAGAAAAACATAGCAATCTCCTACCACGGTGTGGAACATGCCGCTAACGCACAAAGGGAGCTGAGGGGGGTTTACAATAAATAGACGAAGATTAGGTTTCAGTAAAAGAAGACTGGTTGCCTTTTTGGGACAAAATCGAAGTCGCTTACAGTAACCATGACACACGAACGAATGTTTTCACCAAAATAAGGCCTATCTCACATATACGTAGGCAGAGTCTTAAATCAGTTAAAATTGTGGGAAATTGCGGCCGTGAAAAGAGATGGCATAAAAGCCCTCCGCGAAAGACGAATTTTGGAATAAAAATACAATTTACAGGTGCGTATGTGAGGTATAAGACGCGTTCGCGGAGGCTAGATAATTGAACGACCTTGAGGGAAGTTTAACTACGAAAAAACGCACACACGAATCCGATGGATAAGCAGTTGCTGATTAGACAATAAAAAATCCTTTACGTATGACCGAAGAACGACCTTACCAATCCGTTGTCTACAAAAGGATTGCAATTTATAGTATAAGTACAAAAAGATTAATGCTAAACACGATCTGATATAGTTTTATCCGCCTCCGACAAAATCATGGAAGCCCAGAATTTGTTTTATGCGAGTGACGGATGAAGGCGTCAATTTTCGAGATCTAAAACCACAGAAAGTGTCCGCCCAATAAGGCGTCCAAACCGACCACTGCATTGTTGGCTTAGCCGAATTAGCAGAAAAACCGAGGGTTACGGTTCCCAGGCATCGATTGGAGTTGCCGACTTTCACCAGCAGCGAAAGGAGAAACCTTTTATTAAGAAAAACCTGAATGCCTTAATTTGCTTGCGTAAATTCAGATGTCCTTAAAAGTAAGTCAATCACCATATGCGTAGTGATGTGTTATCAATTATTTTCGCTTACTTTCTGGCCTAAAAATCCTTTTTAGTATTATATTTGTTTGCAACCGTAAAAGTTCGGCATTTTTGCTGTAAGCTGCCTCGATTTGAACTGAGGCGCTTTAAGTAGGTAAGTAGGTAGGTAAAGTCAGTTAAGCCATTCGGATCATTTCAACTCTCAGCAGACACTAATAGTGTAGAAATCAGACAGATGATAAGAATTTAGAAAAGGTTAGCAATGGGACACAGATTATGTCCTGTATTAAACAGGACGTGTGCACGACAACACCTGCAGTATAGGTGGTTTCGCACCACATTTCAGCTAAAATAGGGTTTAATTTAAGCTAAGGAGTATGGTAAAGTTAAGGACAAATTTTAAGTTCAGGGTTAGGGTTAGCGTTAACTGGGTGCTTAGTGTTTAGGGTTTAGTGAGGGTTAGGATAAGGACTAAGGTTTCGGTTCATGGTAGGGTTTGTGTTAGAATGGTCTCCGACCTCCGGTCTGCTCAGCCCTGTCTTGACAACGATCCCAGGTGGGGGAGTGGAACAGAAAGCGAGGTAGATGCATTGAAAGTCTACTCTCACTATAATCCAGCGCAAGTCACCATCTCCACACCACAATGCTGTGGAGCATACGGTGGACATCGTCGAAAACGACGGTCGGTAAGGATGGTACGCCTAGGTGCGGATTTCCTCGTGCCCGCCAGCCGCGCCTGAACCCGCATCTGGGGTTCTTGACACGAGTTCGTGAGGGAAGAGAGAGAGCGGCAACTGGGAGCATGCGGTGGAGCATACGGTGGAGCATACGGTGGATATCGTCGAAAACGACGGTCGGTAAGGATGGTACGCCTAGGTGCAGATTTCCTCGTGCCCGCCAGCCGCGCCTGAACCCGCATCTGGGGTTCTTGACACGAGTTCGTGAGGGAAGAGAGAGAGCGGCAACTGGGAGCATGCGGTGGAGCATACGGTGGAGCATACGGTGGATATCGTCGAAAACGACGGTCGGTAAGGATGGTACGCCTAGGTGCGGATTTCCTCGTGCCCGCCAGCCGCGCCTGAACCCGCATCTGGGGTTCTTGACACGAGTGGGTGAGGGAAGAGAGAGAGCGGCAACTGCAGCAAAAGTGTACGAGTACTTAAAACTAATCCACGCGCAGGTCTCCATCCCTGCACTACCCTTCTGTGGAGCACATGGTGGACCTCCTCACACCACGACGCTTGAACTGTCGTGCGCCGGGATAGGTTTTTCGGGGCGTATTTTGACGGGATATTAAGCTCTGTCAACGACAGGGGAATATTTACTATTCCTGGAAGTATTCAAAGGGCTGCCTTTATTACTTCTGCTGGGTCGTTCTATTCCCCGTTTCCTGTTTATGGGGTCATATAAGTCATGTTTACCAAATGTTGTGAAAGTCAAAAGTCAAAAGAGCCGAGAGGACAGCAGCAGGATACATGCCAAACTGTAAAAGCCTACCTGAAAGTCGTCACGTTCGTGACTTCGGTGCACCTGACGTCCATCTTTCAGCCAAAAAACCTGGGGCGGAGGAAAGCCATTTACGTGGCAGGTCACTTCAAGTCGGCCACCGGAGGCTATCACAACAGCTGCCGGCAGACTAGGTCCGTCAATGAAAAATTCGGCCTTTGGAGATATATCTGCCTCAACTGCCAATTTGAAAACAGGTAGCGGGTGAGCAGAGTTTTCAAAAGCACACAGCGGTTGTTTGCAAAATAAAATCCCCCTACGCGGTGAAGGAAACATGCCTAAATGACCACACGGTTGCATGCAAATACGGGGCTCTAAGCAGAAGCATGTGTTGAAACGCAAAACTAAATTAAGAATTCAAGCACCCCTTCGCAGCGGCGTGAGCTACTTGCGTTTTGCTACTCAAAATCTATATAGTAATAAGGAGTAAAATACTGCTTCTATGCAACATATGTGCTATGAACATTTGAGGACCCGATGCAAACTGCATAGCGGGAAAGAAGAGGGGACCGTTTTGCTCAAAATTGTGCTTTTTCTGGCTGGTGGGTCTTCTAAGCAAAAAATATCCTCCCCATCGTATTGACGTTTATCGATCTGCGTTATTTATTTTCAACCGGCTAAAAGGAGTTTGTTTTCCGTCAGTCCAGAGCCCTCCGTGTAGGAAGACAAGAGTACTAATCGGTATGCTGAAAATCAAAGACAGGAGGCACTTAAATGATAATTCCCGAATTATTGATATTGCCAGGCAGCCAGAACCTACGTTAAGTCTCGAGGTCAGATGCAAGTCTGATGCTAATGATGCCAACCTTAAAACTGCGATTTTTGTCGAATAAATGACATCTGAGAAAAACTCATCACCTGGTTTTTCGATAGAAGAATCCGCAATTACAACTCAACGTGCACTGGTGGTATTTCAGCCAAGAGGATCGTTTTGAGGAAGACCTGCCCATTATCGACCCTTCAGATCCTTTCAAATCGTACTGGGCTATATTAAAGAGACCGAGGACGGAGTTCGAAGCTTTGCGCGGCTTTTGATATGACATAAAGCTGCTGTTTACACATTCCATGACACGACTGAGTTCTCACGCACAACTAGCGAGTCTTCGCCCAGTAGTTCCCCTATGTTGGAGAGGCAAATCACTTGCCCATATCTGACTTAATCTGCCAGTAGGAGTAGGTACCATAGAAAGGCCGCTAGGGTCTGGCCAGCTCAAATATGTCTTCCACCCTGGTATACATAACAAACTAAAACTTGTTTCTGGGTGGATGGAACAGACAGGCATTCAGTTCCAAGGTCAACTGGTCCAGAAGACGTTCAACTGTTTACCCAACGTGACGTTGGTTGTCTCTCCCATGAGATCTACGAGAGCTCGACCGTCGATTTCGACAAAGTCCACCGTATGCCCCACAGCACGGTGGTGCACGAAATGTGACTTTTGCGTGAATTAGATTATAGTGAGAGTACACTTGCGATGCATCTAACACACTCCCTCCTCCTGCTCCGCTATGGTCACCCGCGTCATGACAGAGTCAAGAAGACCGGAGATGGGAGAGGCCGTACGTGGTTGGCGTGGTCAGAGCCACTCTTAATCATGCCACCATACGTGGCTCGGATCCCCCACAGTGGGAGGTTCATAGAGGCCACACTAAGAAGGAGTGATTGCCCCATTGCTATAGAGATTCGAGGTTCGCGGGTTCAGATTGGACAACCGTCAGACTTCCATATAAAATTAACGCCCCCTGGTTGTGTTTGTCTACTCGCCTAGTAAACGGCAGTAAGCTCTGCTTTTCCGGTGCTTAACGCACAACCAGTAGTCCAGCCACAAAAAGCACACATCTTTTCAGATACAAGAGGTGACGTCAGAAACGAAGACGTGGAGAAGTTGACCCAGCAACAGAACCAAACTGATGACGTGCAGGCAACGAGAGGCAAAAATGCAACATCGAGGAAGCATCTTTATTTGCCTGACATTTGGTGCGTATTTTGGCAGAAACCAAAGAGGAAGAAACCCGTAACTTAAAAGGGCAGAGTAAAATCATCTGACGCGGCAAATCAAGAGATCTGTTAGTAGACATAAGGAATGGCTGAGTGGTGCACGCAATCTGTGGCAATTTTGGGTACTTTTGAAAGCCTTCATGCGTACAGCGAATAGCGAATTATGTTCTAATGCTATAAAAAATGAGATTGCAATAGGGCCAGTGGCACGAGCTTGTTTACATAGCGAGTCCAGTAAAAAACACGTCTGTATAGACTTGCTTAGTTGTTCCGAATAGGTCCCGGTGTAGGAGTCCGAAATGCTATATGAATCTCGTTTCCTCAGATACGCCTAACGTAAGCAAGACATAAGGGCATGGCTGTTCTTGCTAAAAATGCCCATCCTATATTTTTGAAGCACAAATGCCCAATGTAAGCCAACTCTGTGCACCGTACACGAGAGGGGGGCGGCAACAGATAGAGAAAACCCGAAATTTTCGGCAACTTGAAAAAAGTTTAACAGTGTTTGCAGTCCGCACATGCCAGTAAAGGTGGTCACTACGACAAGGTGCGTGTACATGCTCGTGTGCGTGGGAAAATGTATGTTAGGGATTGTTTACTCAGGAATGTTCCGCTATCATCGGTCAGGCGATGAATCGTTGAGAGCTGAGCAGAAGAAGACGACGTTCGAAGACGGTTAAAGGAGCTGCAGGAGACTGACGCGTCGTCCCGAAAGAGCCGAAAAGTCTCCACCACAATGCTCGACTCATGAGTGATAGAGAGGTCAAACAGATTAGGCAGGGAACGATACCTACAGACTTTTTCAATCCTGTCAGCCTTGTGATCCCCTACATCGGCAATACACCATGCTCGAGGAAATCGTGGGTGATAAGGCGGCTTTTGCAAATGCGACTTATTACTGCCGAAAAGGGAAAGGCTGCTTCGACTCTTTGGAATAGGTCCACGAAAGTGGGTGACACGACACGGATTCTCCTCTGACCCAGCTTCGGTCTCGTATTCTTCGTTGAACTGACTAACATTACCGTCTGTCGACTTGGTGTCTCGATCAGAATGGGGCTCGGCCTGTGGTGTAGTAGCTTGATCGTGTCTGCTACCGAGGTCACTGGAAATGAGGGGTAGAGAGCAGCCAGCATGCAGTTTTTTCTCGGCCCCAGAGCGCCTTTCTTTCTGGTCAGAGGCGGTTGGAAACATATCTGACAGCGAGTGGGAAATGGTGGAGGCGATAGGTCGAATTCGGTAACTGTTTTCATTCTTAACGCCTGCGTCTGGAAGTTTGGTGCCAAAAACGGTCGAATACGTGCAGCAGAGAGGAAATGTTTCGGTGCGGCAACATGCAGAGACAAGGTGTGTGCGTGGAAACGTTTTCCAAAACGAAAAAGGAGCAAAAAAGGAAGTTGAACGTACGTTTTTTGGAGGTGATTTTCCAGGGTGGAGGAAAAACTTGCTTGTTAGGTGTTCTTATGCGGCTGACCGTTTTAGATAGTGGGCAAAATGTACGAGATGCGATCTAACAACTGAGGTTCCAACGTCAGAAACGTTATTATTCTTACAATCTAAACATCGACTGAAGAGCTGTGTCAAACAGTGGCAGAATACTGACGAAAGACGTGTTTAGGCTTTCAACTAGTACCTGTGCTGTCAATATGGCTCCACCTGAAACATCCAAAATATACTACTGGCTGCCTCTTCGCAGTTTAATGAATATAAAGCGGTTATGCGATAGTGGCTCATATAAGTCGGTCCAAATGCTCATATGAACTTTCAGTCTACGCCTATAAACGCTCAAATAGACTAATTTAATTCACGTTACCGATTAATTTCTGAAGAAATTAAAAAGCAGCTAAGACTGACCTTGAACGTGCAGACAAAACGTAGCGTTGCATATTTCTCGGCCATCTTCATCAAACGCAGTCACATCATACTCTCCATGATCATCCCGGGTAAGTCCAGATATCTCCATCTGAAAGGCGCCCTCCCGCTGGATCGTTCTCCTTCGTTTGCACACGTTGGGCAGTTGAAGAGGGCGCGCTGGACGTCAGGTCGTGACCTCCGTGACGCCAAACGACAAAACCAATTTTTCTGTCGCCTAAGACGGCGGGAGGAGGGCGAATGAGGCAGCTAAAAGTGACGGATTCACCCACGTTAGCCGTTACACTTTGGGGCCGGATCAGAAAAGCGGGATGTGGTCGCTGTCTTGGGGTGATCTGGTAGGAGGGATTCGTGGAACTGGGTTCACTGTTGGAATCTGCAGCACCCGGTTTAGGCTCCCTTTCTTGCATTTTCACGGCTGACCATTGGAGGCTTTGGTAAAGCAAAAAGCGTAAGATTGAAGCATCGGTTTGAATAGAGAGTTCCGATCTATCACGCAGATGTATCAGCTAAAGCACTACCTCAAAACCGAGAAATCTCTACTGCCTTGGAAGATCCAACATAGTATCCAATTAATTTAGATCCAAGCTGCTAATAGTAACCTACGCGAAGGCATGCGAAAACATAAATACATCCGGGGAAAGGATGTTAAGAAAATCTACGAAGGAGATTGGATCGTTTCCAGCTCTACGATCACTCACATGGGATCGACGTTTATGGTTGCACGGGCTGAACCAGCAATATTGTTTACAACTGCCTCGTACTTGCCACAATCATCTGAATTGGCATCCAGAATACGTAGGGTGCTTTCGTCGTTGCCAGTTGATATCTACAAAGGGCAACACAATTTGTGTAAAAAGATCCAATATGGGTCAGTTAAGATCCAGTAACTGCCTAGCCATGAGCGGAACAGGGACACTAGATGGGCTATCTCTTGAAATGTTAAACGAAATTCTAAAGTGTTTTCAATCAGAAAAATAACTTAAAAAGAGTTTAAATATTACTAAACTTGTAAGACAAAACCGTTATATTTCAGTCACATCAGGATGCCAACCTTTGAATAAGGATATTTTCGGTCGCATGCAAACCTTTCGTAACAACTGACTACTAAAGTGGTATGATTTTCTCTCATTAATATTCAATTCCCTTGTATATATATATATATATATATATATATATATATATATATATATATATATATATGTGTGTGTGTGTGTGTGTGTGTGTTTGCGTGTGTGTGTGTGTGTGTTTGCCCCCTAAATGGTCACGTGGTAGATGCGTTGGACCAACACGGGGGCCACATCAGGGCACGGCATGCGTTATTCGGGTTGCGCTCCCATAACAAATGCCGAACATGGAGGTGTGGTGGCACGCCTAGGGGCGGCTAGGACTTAGGGGACCCAGCCGCGCCAGCCACCTGCGTCCTCTCCCGCCTCCGGTCTTCTTGACTCTGTCTTGACACCGGGCTCAGGTGGGGGAGGAGGAGAAAGTGCGGTAGATGCAGCGCAAGTCTACTATCACTTTAAACTAAATCACGCGCAAGTCACCGTCCCTGCTCAGCTTTCCCATGAGCATACGGTGGACATCGTCGGATTACGACGGTCGAACTGTCGTGTGTGTGTGTGTATGCCCCCTAAACGGGCCACGTGGTAGATGCGTTGGACCAACACGGGGGACACATCAGGGCACGGCATGCGTTATTCGGGTTGCGCTCCGCTAACAAATGCCGAACATGGGAGGTGTGGTGGCACGCCTAGGGGCGGCTAGGACTTAGGGGACCCAGCCGCGCCAGCCACCTGCGTCCTCTCCCGCCTCCGGTCTTCTTGACTCTGTCTTGACACCGGGCTCAGGTGGGGGGAGGAGGAGAGTGCGGTAGATGCAGCGCAAGTCTACTAACACTTTAAACTAAATCACGCGCAAGTCACCGTCCCTGCTCCACTTTCCCATGGAGCATACGGTGGACATCGTCGGACTACGACGGTCGAACTGTCGTGTGTGTGTGTGTGTGCCCCCTAAACGGGCCACGTGGTAGATGCGTTGGACCAACACGGGGGCCACATTAGGGCGGCAGGCGTTATTCGGGTTGCGCTCCCATAACATGGAGGTGTGGTGGCATGCCTAGGGGCGGCTAGGACTTAAGGGACACGGCCGCGCCAGCCACCTACGTCCTCTCCGCCTCGGTCTTCTTGACTCTGTCTTGACACCGGGCTCAGGTGGGGGAAGGAGAGAGAGTGCGGTAGATGCAGCGCAAGTCTACTATCACGTTAAACTAAATCACGCGCAAGTAACCGTCCCTGCTCCACTTTCCCATGGAGCATACGGTGGACATCGTCGGACTACGACGGTCGAACTGTCGTGTGTGTGTGTGTGTGTGCCCCCTATGCCCCTAAACGGGCCACGTGGTAGATGCGTTGGACCAACACAGGGGGCCACATCAAGGGCACGGCATGCGTTATTCGGGTTGCGCTCCCATAACAAATGCCGAACATGGAGGTGTGGTGGCACGCCTAGGGGCGGCTAGGACTTAAGGGACCCAGCCGCGCCAGCCACCTGCGTCCTCTCCCGCCTCCGGTCTTCTTGACTCTGTCTTGACACCGGGCTCAGGTGGGGGAGGAGGAAAGTGCAGTAGATGCAGCGCAAGTCTACTATCACTTTAAACTAAATCACGCGCAAGTCACTGTCCCTGCTCCACTTTCCCATGGAGCATACGGTGGACATCGTCGGACTACGACGGTCGAACTGTCGTGTGTGTGTGTGAGTGTGTGTGTGTGTGCGTGCCCCCTAAACGGGCCACGTGGTAGATGCGTTGGACCAACACGGGGGGCCACATCAGGGCACGGCATGCGTTATTCGGGTTGCGCTCCGCTAACAAATGCCGAACATGGAGGTGTGGTGGCACGCCAAGGGGCGGCTTGGACTTAGGGGACCCAGCCGCGCCAGCCACCTGCGTCCTCTCCCGCCTCCGGTCTTCTTGACTCTGTCTTGACACCGGGCTCAGGTGGGGGAGGAGGAGAGAGTGCGGTAGATGCAGCGCAAGTCTACTATCACTTTAAACTAAATCACGCGCAAGTAACCGTCCCTGCTCCACTTTCCCATGGAGCATACGGTGGACATCGTCGGACTACGACGGTCGAACAGTCGTGTGTGTGCCCCCTATGCCCCCTAAACGGGCCACGTGGTAGATGCGTTGGACCAACACGGGGGCCAAATCAGGGCACGGCATGCGTTATTCGGGTTGCGCTCCCATAACAAATGCCGAACATGGAGGTGTGGTGGCACGCCTAGGGGCGGCTAGGACTTAAAGGGACCCAGCCGCGCCAGCCACCTGCGTCCTCTCCCGCCTCCGGTCTTCTTGACTCTGTCTTGACACCGGGCTCAGGTGGGGGAGGAGGAGAAGGTGCGATAGATGCAGCGCAAGTCTACTACCACTTTAAACTAAATCACGCGCAAGTCACTGTCCCTGCTCCACTTTCCCATGGAGCATACGGTGGACATCGTCGGACTACGACGGTCGAACTGTCGTGTGTGTGTGTGTGTGTGTGCCCCTAAACGGGCCACGTGGTAGATGCGTTGGACCAACACGGGGGCCACATCAGGGCACGGCATGCGTTATTCGGGTTGCGCTCCCGCTAACAAATGCCGAACATGGAGGTGTGGTGGCACGCCTAGGGACGGCTTGGACTTAGGGGACCCAGCCGCGCCAGCCACCTGCGTCCTCTCCCGCCTCCGGTCTTCTTGACTCTGTCTTGACACCGGGCTCAGGTGGGGGAGGAGAGAATGCGGTAGATGCAGCGCAAGTCTACTATCACTTTAAACTAAATCACGCGCAAGTAACCGTCCTGCTCCACTTTCCCATGGAGCATACGGTGGACATCGTCGGACTACGACGGTCGAACTGTCGTGTCGTGCCCCCTAAACGGGCCACGTCGTAGATGCGTTGAACCAACATGGGGGCCACATCAGGGCATGGCATGCGTTATTCGGGTTGCGCTCCCATAACAAATGCCGAACATGGAGGTGTGGTGGCACGCCTAGGGGCGGCTAGGACTTAAGGGACCCAGCCGCGCCAGCCACCTGCGTCCTCTCCCGCCTCCGGTCTTCTTGACTCTGTCTTGACACCGGGCTCAGGTGGGGGAGGAGAGAATGCGGTAGATGCAGCGCAAGTCTACTATCACTTTAAGCTAAATCACGCGCAAGTCACCGTCTCTGCTCACCTTTCCCATGAGCATACAATGGACATCGTCGGATTACGACGGTGAAACTGTCGTCGTTTGTCCCCCTAAACGGGCCACGTGGTAGATGCGTTGGACCAACACGGGGGCCACATTAGGACACGGCAGGCGTTATTCGGGTTGCGTTCCCATAACAAATGCCGAACATGGGAGGTGTGGTGGCACGCCTAGGGGCGGCTTGGACTTAGGGGACCCAGCCGCGCCAGCCACCTGCGTCCTCTCCCGCCTCCGGTCTTCTTGACTCTGTCTTGACACCGGGCTCAGGTGGGGGGAGGAGGAGAGAGTGCGGTAGATGCAGCGCAAGTCTACTAACACTTTAAACTAAATCACGCGCAAGTCACCGTCCCTGCTCCACTTTCCCATGGAGCATACGGTGGACATCGTCGGACTACGACGGTCGAACTGTCGTGTGTGTCTGTAGGCCCTCTAAACGGGCCACGTGGTAGATGCGTTGGATCAACATGGGGGTCACATCAGGGCACGGCATGCGTTATTCGGGTTGCACTCCCATAACAAATGCCGAACATGGAGGTGTGGTGGTACGCCGAGGGGCGGCTCCGGCCGCGTCAGCCACCTGCACCCTCTCCCATCTCAGGTCTTCTTGACTCTGTCATAACACCGGGCTCAGATGTGGGGAGGAGGAGAGAGTGTGGTAGCTGCAGCGCAAGGCTACTATCACTTTAAACTAAATCACGCGTAAGTCACCGTCCCTGCAACTCCCTTCCAAAGTGCATACGGTGGACATCGTCTGACTACGACAGTCGAACTTTCGTGTGTGTTGATCAGAGATGGTATGCATTCCGAGCTGATATAATGAAAAGAGGAAAGGGTTCTTCGGAAAATGCGAGTTGTTTTCGTAAATTTTTGAGCTGGTCATTCAAAAGCTAGCAGTCTGACGTGAGTGATATATCTGTGGATTATACTGCATAGTAATGACCACTACAACTCTAGTTAAGCAATCTCTTGTAATCGTCAGCACATTTGAGAATTTCGGTAGTAAATCTACTGTAGAACTTGCAATAAACTGTCATAAACTTTTATAAAAGTATAAAAGATGGCTGAGCAGTCTTCCGTGCGTGAGATCGACAGGAAGAGAGGAAAAGTGACAGTCCTTTAATTCTACGGTTACGCAAGCCCTATATTTGTACAGTTCCTGGTCAACTCATTGGTACCCAAACAATTCAACAAACTCAACTAAAAAAGGAGGCCCACAGAGCAACCGCACTTCGGGCGTGTAAAATTGGCGCTAAGACTGAATAGCAAACTACAGGAGGAAATTCATTTTCATGTAGTACAACTAGGATGTCAGAGCTCACCAAAACATACCTGGAATTTCGGGGAGGGTGTGATCAGAAGCCCATCCTTCATCCAATTAACTTCCGGTTTCGGCAGGGCGTCATACTCCACACGCATTTCAGTGTAATTTGGCTCTGAACGTGTGACAGAGTACTGCACTGGTTCGAGGATTACTGGCGCAACAGGTTCTGAAAAATGGACGTGATACATTCATACAAACACACGTAGTTTCTTGCCTAGATGGTCTCCTTTAGAGTGCGGGCTAAAGGCACTGACAGTTTCCTTTAAATGGAAACAGATTTGAAAGAAGGCCCGGATGGTGCCTGTCTTCACACCGGAAAAAAGGATAGGTAAGCAGCTGGACCAAAAGGAAGTAGGAACCCAGTTCCTGGAGCGGAACTGGACACTAGGCCCGGTTGTTTTAATTCGCCAAAGCAGTGCACATTGGCTTGAAAAACTGCATGACGATTCATCCTCCCAGAAGTAGGCATGAACGTTCAGGACAAAAGCATAGACAACCGTAGTTACCTTGTGTTTTAATCAGTGTTGTTGTCATGATAATGCATCTCTCTTTCTCCTCTGCCTATAGAAGGGCAGAAGTTATAAGCAGTTTGAGTAACAATTCACTGAATGCAAGTAAGTGTGGTATGGAGGACGTGTATGGCCGCTTAATCAGGACGTGGGAATGGGAACCAACCGCCATGCCTGTGGCCTTACGCCGGAGAATTTAGGTGAAGGATTAATGTAAGGGTTAGGGCTAAGTTTAGGCTTGTATTTTAGGTTAAGGTCGGAGTAAGGGTTGGGATCAGGAGTATGTTAAAGGTTAAGAGTTGGGTTCAGTTTAACCGAAGGGTTTATGTTTAGGATAGGGTCAGGGTAACGATCATGATTAAAGTTCAGTTTTTTTATTAGTGTTAAGCCACGGAAATTTTCATCCTTCCTGAAATGTAGTGCAAGGCCATTTATTTTAAGTGGGCGGGTTGATTCCTACTCCCTGGTCTCGATTAGGCGGCCATACTGATCTCCCTTGCCGTAACTTGAATGTGTTTTGTTTTGGCTCATATTTATAAGAGACGAAAAGATATACTGCATAGGTAAGCAAGTACGATGCGAAGGGTTCGAAGCTCGATGAATCCGCTGTTTTCATCCTTTGAAGTTAACAATTACGAATGAGTGAAACCGTCTTAGCAAAGTGAACAGAGGCCGCTGGCAGTCTATAGCTACGATTCCGTGAGAGGCGGTCGAAAGGAGTTTAAGCAAAGGGCACGTGGGAGGCGTAATTTAGGCTAGCCAATTACCGACTAGAAAGCTATCTACCGAAACTGTGATAAAGTAAAGTTGGGACAGACGGAAGTGCTCTGAAGGGTACAATGGTCGAGAGTAGATGCACTATCATGAATCCACTTTATGCTGTCGAAATTAGCAAAAGCAAAGGAATGAGAAGAGAGTAACGACTTATGCCTGAGACATACAGTATTGCCGTTTATTAAGACGAAGAAATTCCTTTACTGTAAGAAAATAATTTCGAACCAATACCGGGTAAGTATGAGAGTTATTCGATTAAAAAAATCTAGACAATGCAAATTGGAAGTAACTCATACCCACATATACCCCTGGATAGTGGTCCAAAAAAGCTAATGGAAAGTTTCCTCTCCTGAAAATGTTTTTCACGGTATTCGCAGTCAGTGACCATCCGTGAGCATTCTTCTTCACAAGTTCATATCACACTCAGTTTCAGCAGCAAACGCCTATTTTTAGCCATTCTGGGCAGTTTCTCTCTCTTAGTTGACGGTAGAAACGAAGATGTGCACCCAGCCCCATAATTCAGCACGTGCGCAGCGTAAATATGATTTTTTAAATTTTTGGACATCTAAAAACCACTTTTCTGTTTCTGATATGACCCTTGTACTACCTTTCCCGTATTGCATGTGGCCTTGCGCAGTAAATAGGGGGGGGGGGAATTTGTCTGTTACTGGCCGAGCGAACGGAGCCCATTGTTGCAATCTGCCCATGTCTTTTATCTAAATGACATCTCTTCCTACCCCGCCATGCGGTCACTGACTTCACAAAATAACTATCTTGTACATACGAATTTGATATCTTCATATAGTCCATCATTTTCTCCTCGCCTGGAAGTATAATTCTACTTAGAGGCCACGCAGGGTAGGATAACTAGAAAGACGACTTATCAGTTTCCAAAACAGCTGACGGATGTCTAAAATCTCAACAGTCGGCGTCCGTAATTTGGAGACATAGCACCTGGTGTGAAGGCGGAAGAGTGATTGTGAAGAAATTAAAAGTAGATACTGACCTTTAATAACAAGGGGAGCACATTTAGTAACGAGACTCGTTGAATACAACGAGAGGGACGAGCTCTCCTCACTGAAATCCAAACCCAAAAACGAAATTACCTTTTCGGGATTAAAGCGTTGATCAGGTAGCCAAAGAATCTTCTGATTACCAGCTTAGGCGCTATAACATGATATTACTGGATGAATGGCATCGGACAAAGTCCGCCTTTTAGGTTTCACAAAATCCATGACCCCGGGATTCCGGTTCGGCCAGTTACTGCCTCGAAAGGCAGCCATACATACGACTGACTAAGTAGCTTGCCTAAGGCGTCAGCTCCCCTCGTGATGGTTCAGAGACTTCAAGCTATTCGATCTATCTATCCCTCGCTAGACTCCGATAGAAAATTGTTTAAACTCCATAAATATGGCATTAATTAATATAACACCACTCTCAACTGCACGAACCGCTTATTTGGCCTCCCAGTGGGAGATAGGAACAGAAAGTGTCCGCTATACAGGCGGCTTTGCGATACATTTCGGGGAAATTAGGGTTGATGTGAATATTTGGGTCCAGGTTAATGCTAATGTTAAGATCTGGAAATAGTTGCGCATCCTGGAATTCAGTTCAAGACTACTTGAATTACGGGGGTTCGTTATTAGTCTCGTGTCTTGCCTGGGGGAAGCCATATAAGGGACTTCAACTCTATCAACCTTTGTCTCGCCTGGCTTCGCACACAAGGTTACAAGGTTGCAAAGAAGAACACGCAACGAACTTTAAACAACTGTTGCCTCCGGCTGACAGATGAGAGCCGTCGCGGCCTTATCATCTGCATACAAGTGTACGCGCGGCAAAAAAAAAAAACAGGATACCAGAGTTGTTCATAGGTATTACCTATCAAGCGGAAGTCGTCCAGTACGAGAGAGGTTGGTTGATCAAGCAACAACTAGATAAGCATGAAAAACCTGTACAAGTTATCAGATTTCTTGTCGTAATTGTCCTTGGCACGATGTAGTTGAGATACAGCTAACAGACATAGGAGTTTATGAGTGCCGGCAAAGACAAAAAAGAATTTGGTTTTGCCGGCTTCTGTTGGGGCTTGAAAGTGAGCTCCACAGCAAAAAATAACGAGTGAGATCCGTTAGCGATCGGTGAGCATTCTTCAACAAAATATATAGGAGAACTGGCGGTGATGATGATTGACTCACTGTCCCAACACGCTGACCACAAGCTATAGAAAGACTACTAATGGATAGATTTCCTGGGCCCACGGGCAATGGTGTCGGTTAGTAGCGAGGCAGCGGATTGAGCTTTGGACAATCGATAGACACCCAGTAAACCTGCACATTTATTTCCCCGTCGCGCACTTTCAGGTGACATGGTCCCGATCCCGATCGCAATTGGTCTTGGGGGTTTTATGGTTGCATGAATACAGTGCACTGTCGGGGGTCGCCGCAAGTCGCCAAGAGTAGAAAGGAGCCACGCGCAAGACCTTATAGGCCGGATGCATCGGGGAAGATAATCTGCGTAGCAAATTTAAGTATGAAATAAATTGAAGGTCACACCCAAGCGCAGCGATCAACAATGCAAATACATTCACTTCGCGGCGTTCTGGTGCACAGCTCTCAGCTGGGGCTCCACGAAGGCATGCTAGGCACGGCAGCCATCACCCGGTAACTCTCCTTTCCCGGCGTACTAAATTGACTGAAGGTGTCTGGTATGTTCGTCTCCACCCCGGGTGCACCAGTAAATAATCCACATCCTCTCTCACCACCTCCAATCGAAAATTGATACGGAGAGGACGATATGCAATCTCATAAGCGGTCCAAATTAATTAGCGATGTCTTCCCACTAAACGCATTTTGTGATCCACAGTGGACTTCTACAGCCACCTGGGAGGGCTAATTGGCCCTGTTCAAGGTTAATAGGGCTCAACGCTTCGTGCTAGTGAGGACGATAACATGTGTCTTAATAATTGCTTGTAAATCGCAGTTGGCAAAGCTATCCGCGTCTTCCGATCGGCTGACAGAAAATGACTCGAGAGGCTGGGATCACAGATACTGAGGTGTTAGAGAGCACGGGCCCAACCCATGCTAGAGCAGGCTTGACTGCGAAGGAGCGATCACTATAATATTTTATGAGCGCCTGCCGAGGCGACTATTTCCCAACTTCAGCGGAGGTGTTCGCGGCCAATTCAATGAAAAGCAACGATCAAAGGGTACATAGAAGACCTCTGTCGAGCAACTGAACAGCACCTATGGAACATGGGAGAGCCCTTCACCATATCCGCAGGCCGAAAGGATTTTGATTATAACTGGGGCAGGCACTTTCGAAAAGAAACCACTGGGGGGGGCGGGGCGAAGTGGCCGGTAAGAGTCAAATGCGGCTGACCAAGGCCGAAAACACACAGCATCTAGTAACAGGTTTGGACTGTCAGCTGGCGTTCGGCGCATGAGTCGGTCGCTGTGGATCCACTTCAGATCGACTGTAACGTGACAAAGATCAGCGAACGTCCTACACCACAAAAGTCTTCTCGATTAACATCAGCACTAAGGGAACCTGGCCTTTCATTCCGCCCACAGCAACTGGCAATGCAGACTCTATTTCATGAAATTGTAACCACTCATTTGAACCGTGTCTCGGCCGACTTGGCAACCAGGCTGGATAACCAACGCTTGCAGGTTGAGCCTTCATCTCCAAGGCCGTTCGAACATCGCATGGACCTACTCCATCATATGCTGACACTTAAATACCGCCCACTAAGATAGGAGTGTCCAAGTCTCTATAACACCTCACTACTACGTCGGCAAACCGAAACGTACTTTGGCTCATGTCAGGCTTATGACACGGAAATATTTATCCGACCACAAATTGTGCGTAGTACAAACTTAATCACTAGGGCTGAGAATTGCGTGTCCAGATTAGGGTCCTTGCCAGAGAAAAGGCGAGCTCTTCCAAGGATTAACTCATCATCCTTACGTGGCAGTCCCATCGCCTAGCATGGATGTCGGGTAGGACTGGTTTTTCCCAGAGATTTCAGTGCTGTGAGATTCCCTATCTGAACTTACTTTCGAAATATTTTAGAATTAACGGGTGTGCCAGTGGTTCGACGTTTTTGCCTGATCTTGGTACACTGCATGTGTTTCCGTCCTGTACGGGAGGACAGTCAAAGCGACAGCCTTGCGCATCCATGGTTTTGTGTAGAGGATATTACCACAATGATTTAAGATTTCCAGTGGTCTGTGTGGCTTTTGAAATCCCACTTTCCGATGGTTTTAAAGATTTTACTTCCCAGAAACACTAATGTGTTCATAGGTTCAGGTTGAGATGCACTGGCAATGACTATGAATTCATTGTATAACAAAGTTTAGGGCCACTGTCTCTCCAGGATATCGCTCAGACTGAATTTCAGGCAATCAGAGACAGAAAAGTCAGTGCTCCGCTCTATTTTTGCTAGGGTTGTGGTTTGTAACGCAAGTTGTTGACAGCATTTCTGGATGCCATATTTCTTGCTTGTATCCGGCAAATTTGAGCATACGTTTATTGGTTTGGGTTTCGATGTTCATTGCAGATGGCTCCTCGCGGATGGTCTCCATCTGAACGGTGAAAAATAAAAATAGATATTTTGTGGAGCGAGCTCACCCTCCCGGAGTTAAATAATGTATCGCAGATTCACCGCTTTCATTTGACTTTCAATACATGAACGATGGCCGATGGCATGGGTGCCTAGTATGGCTGCCTAAACAAGGATATCCGTGCCTTAACGCCAACACTAGCCCTAATATAAAACTAAACTGTCATCTTAATCTTAACCCTAACCTTGACAAAAATCTCAACCCTTCAATTAATACAATAATGCCTTTAGCCCTTAGCCTAATCAATACCCTAACCCCAACGCTGACCTTAACCTCAAACGTAAACCAAACCTGAACTTAACCCTAACCTTATTTTTAATCATAAGCACCATTTCCTTGGAATTTAGTGCAAACCCACGGTGTTGTGGATGGTTCCTTTTTTCGTATCCTGTTCAGGCGGCAATACTAGGAATCCTTACCTGGCGAAGTCTTGAGGGACTCGTCTTTTTTTGTTATGTCTGGGCTAACAAGATAGGCTTCTCTGTTAATTGAGGGCCACCGTTTTTGCGGATTTAAGATAAACTTGAGTCAGTGCACAAACATTTTCGATTGGAAATTTGTTGTACTACCCTGATTCTTCCGCCCAGTGAGTGTTCGAAGTCAGCGCTGGTCTTCATCTGAGGTGGGCGGTGGGGGACGCAACGGGAGTGATATGCTTAACATCCGAGATTATGCAATTTCTCTGATAGCAGAGTTGTGCCTTGAGAGCTGAACAGTGGAACATTCTAGTGAGGTTCATTCTAATGACTAAGAAGCTGCTTTATCCGCACTGCTGTTTGCGGATCTTGGTAAAGCTGGAAAGGCAAAAATGCGAACAATAAAGCAGAAGCAAAGGGATTAACGTTCAGTTACTAAGTAATCCGGATATGAAGACGATCAGTGCCGATCCAATTAATGTGTTCGTTACGTTTTGATGAAATCTCTTAACCCGCATAATAACTTGAAGTATTTTATAATATTTCATGATTTTGTTTCAATAATTTCATTCTTGTACATATTTTGCGTATTATGAGCCAAAAGCAAGCCATTTGTTAAAATGCCTTTCTAAAGGCATGCGTATACGTGGCGAACTCTCATGTTGAATGCACACTTCTAGGTACGGGTTAAAGACAAATGCAAGAGACATTAGAACGGCCTTTTCAAAGTTATTTTTCGTCAGCAGACAGTAGCAGACGCGGCCCACCTCGAACTCCAAAACTGTGAAGCCGAATCAATCAATCATGTAGCCATTTTAAGACACGCGCTCCAACTTCAGCTGCGGCCTTTCGAAGTTCAATTGAGTGGGATTTCGATATAACTGACCAATAATGCATGAGAAGCCAGCATTTTCTCTTTTAGGGTTTTGTCTGTTTTTAATACTTCTCTGTAAATGTTTGCTAATCCTTATGTCACCGCCTGCATAGGAGCTAGACATATATATCCTAGGATACACGGAAATCTCCACTTCCGTCTTGAAGTCATGAATACGAATTATTTGCGACCAAAATGTCCGTCAACCCAAAGCTATTAGTAGTTAGTGAACGCTAAGCGCTAGAAGTAATTCAAGCACCTATCCAAAAAGGCGGGGTCGTATTAAATACTCTGAACCTCTGCTTGTGAATTACAGGTTTTGAAATCCCAGATTAGGTAAGGTCTGACGAAAACGAAAGTTGACATAATGGATGCTTAAGTGGAAGTGATTAAAGGAGAACCTCATCTCTAGGAATAATTTTATGTCATGTTTTCGGAGATTGTTTACGGTAAATTTCTGCGAAAACACAAGGCAATAATATTCAGACTTGAGCCTTGCGACACTACAATTTCGCACTAAATTGCTGAGTGGACAGGGAATAAAGTCATCGGGACTGGACTTGCCAGTTTTTGTGTAAACACTCGGTCAGCAGCAAACTAAAAGTGACCTCATAAAGTTGGCCAAATCATTAAAGAATAAGGTAAGCGTTCTTAGGGGCGCCAGTTAGTGGCAATTAAATTTCGTATCCTGAGGAGGGCACATTATCGACAAAGTTTTGGCATCGCAACCAATCTTTGTGACTGCCTAAAGGTTTGTACTTTCCTGTGGCTCTCTTCGCGGCATCTTGTCTTGCAAAACTGGGACTTCGGTAAAGGTGCCAGGCTGTTCTAACATCACACGCTCTGACCAGCGCCTAATGCTGGTTTAAGACATGTTCTATGCCGTCTTCAAATTTCGGGTCCAAACCAGTTTAATGGCGTCATTAAAGTCCACTTACCCCTTCAGTTTCGCCATGTTCAAAGGCATTATTAAGTGAGCACGGTTAGTTAACCTAGCGAGAAAAACTGGTGGAAAAGCGGGTCAGGTAACGGATGCAGTGCGTCCACAAATTTTTCAATTCTGTGAACTTTAAGACGATAAAAGGGCACTCCGAAAGAAAGATATTCTCTAAGTAAACGATAGATGGCGCAACCTCGTGAATTGTCGAGATCGAAACCTCAGGGGGTAGTCTGGCGCATATTTGTTAATTGAGTTCGGTGAATTGATCTGAGACGAAGAAAGTCGTTTACTAAAGACGAATTCAGCTCAAAGCTGTTAAATAAAGAAAAATCAGGCCAGAATCGGGCGAATTCCTGCTGTTCTTGAAATCGAAGTAATTTTCTACGCTACTGAAATGTTCAGATCAACACTTGGTGTCTGTGCATGTTGAAGTGTAAACGAACATTAACATAAGCAAAAAAATTAAATCAATCCCTTTAGCGGAAAATTTGATTTTTCGTTCATGAAAATCAACTAACTGCTGATATGGTGATTGACGTTTTTCTCGGGAAAAAGGAATTTAGTTTTAAAAGTATGTTTTTTAAAGTTGTGACGTTTTGTGCCATAAAACTCAGAAAAAAACTTGTGTTAATTTTTGTTTTGTTTTAAAATTTTGAGGAAGCGCTGTTGGCGGGCTTTTCGTAACAGTAATTTTCTTTTAGAATTTATGCAATTTCATGATTGAAGCAATCTAGTTTATTTGAATGAATACAATCAAGCGCCGTTAGGGATTATGGTCGACACAATGAAAGTAAGAACGATGAAAACTTGTTTGCTGTATCCTAAATTCCATCCTAATACAATTTCATGCTTCGGTTTTCTGAGTGCAGCCGTCACAAGCACATTGTTGAAAATGAAATAATGAATTCATGTGGGATCTAGGAGCCCGTCTAGCAAACAAAAAGGTAGAGATTTTTTTTCTCCACAGAGGGATCTTAAGGCCAACTCGCACAGCGGAGAAGTGTTAAAAGTTATACAGCTTGAAAGCCTGTGACTAGCATGCAGTTCACCCTGCCCGTGTACGGATACCTTCTTATTTTCCCGCAATAATACATGGTTGCTGCCGCTAGAATCCTTCACAGTCAATAGGTGTGCGCAGGTCCACGTAGGAATAGGATAGGAAAGTTGCGGTCATTACAGCAGGCAAAACTCGTCGATGATGGGCATTTAAACATTTATAGGCAACACGCACAGTCTAAGTGAACAAGGAAGCGACCTCTAACGATGGCCAGTAAATAAACTGTTCACCTATGGTGTGAATTCTGAGGCATGATGTTGCCCTTTTCCCACCGGAGGACGTTGGGACGCGGTGTACGTGTGAGTGGGGGGATTAGCTATGCTATGGCTTGCTGATGTGCGAGAGCTTGAAAGTTTTAACATGAGGATTTTACACACAGTAACTACCCTAAAATCCCAATGAAAAATGGAATCAGTAAAATAGCGTAACTTCGAGCTTTTAAAGTTCATTTCGCTCGTACAATGTATTCTCAAATAATTATATTAACGAAAAAGGAACGGAATGAAATACGTCTAAAGGAATTTCATTTACTACTGTCTGCGAACGCGCCACCGATTTGTGTGCGCACGTTATTCGCGGGTGAACACTAATTAGAGGGTTTGATCAACTGATGTAATATTTCTGCACGGTAAAATATAGCTTTTACTGTCCACATATGTCAACCGAGGCAAGCTGTGAACTACCATGTTCTCCATAAACAGGTAGACAAGCTTCCGGCTTCAAAATCCCCCTGTTTGCTAGTCATTCCAATTGATAGGCAAATATATTAGTAATCGGTGCAAGCTATCGCTTATTTTGAAGCACTAGTAATTTCTAGTTATAACTGGATCTTCCAGATATAAGCGTAAAATTGCCAAACAAGTTCTGGTAGATGTGGTTTTAAGCATAAAATAGCATGGGGCTGTGACTTTTATTATTAGATCAAATCTCATCTGCAAGTCGGGGCCACCGCGTTGGTAGTGGAGTCCTATTGTATTACTAAGAAGGCTTCCTTGTAGCACAAACACAATTATCGGATAGAGTCTGTGGTTAAACAACAATAATGAATACTGTGTCGAAATAAGTGACATTGACTTAGAAAGTGTGCACATAACAGTCAGTGAAGGCTATCGGGAACGCGGATAAATGTTTTCCTCTTAAAACAGATCAAAGCACTGAGTATTCGATTTAAAATATCGTAGCAGCACACTTAGGTGGAAGACAATCCTTCTTTTAAAACGCCATTTATTTGAGCATTGGCATGCTTATCGCAGGCCAACATCGGGGAGTTGCATTGTCTAAGGCAACTTATAAATACAACATCACCGTCGTTTGCTAAAAGCGGACTCGGATAACATCAGGTGCATAAAAACGTTTAAGGACTGCGCTTTATTAATCGACTAAGAAGAATATAACCAACTGCCTTCAGTGACGGCTCAAGGACACGGTGAGACAGCGTCCTTGGTCATCATCCGCAAGATCAGGTTTAAGCTTAGGACAAGCACTTATTATTAGATGTAAAAAATAAGGACTGCGTTTGCCTACTTTATTCGATGAAAGCCTTATAATGTTTTACATACTTACGATAACTTCGTTAATTAATGATAAAAACCATCTTAATTACGACTTACGGAAACCTTTGCAATGCCCAAAAAGAACTTATATCACAACAACTGACTCCACATTCACAACTTTTATATTATATTATTTTTAGTAGTATAGTAATGACTCTCATTCGCGTTGCACTTGTTTCAATCAATAAAAATGTCATAAGTATGAAAATCTTAAGAAGTGCCCTACTTAAACTGGTTCATTTAAATAACCTGCTACCAACTCAGCTTTACGCCTAGCTACAGATTGGAATATGTACTGCGTACCCCAATTTACGAAATCTAAGTTTTCTGGTAAATATATCATTAGTGAGCACCTAGGTGAGGCAAATCAGGCAGCTGCATGTTAACAACACTTGTTTATTTTTCTTTTTACGTTCTAGAAAACCCATTTGGAACGGTTTCTAAATTAGGTCGAAATTGCTGATGTGCCCTCCGCTTACAGGACACACTAGCCTAGGAACGCCCCCGTGTAGTAAAGTAACCTTGTTGTAAGTTACACGAAGGGCAAATATTCCCATATCCGACCCCCAATCCTAACCCAAACATTAACCGTAACGCTAAGCTTATGTTAATCGCGATCATCACCTTAGACCTAACCCTAACGTCTCTAGAATTCATAGCAAACCCACGTGTATTACGGGTCTTTTCTGTTCCCATGTCCTATCGGGTGACCATATAAGCAATCTCTACCATGAGTTTTTCAAGCTTTTTGTCCTAAGTGATAGAATGCTTTACAATGTTAGGTGTAAACAGTGATGCTTGCTATCAACTAATGTACTTCTAGTGCAGAATGTTGCAGCATGAAATAGCAATTACCTGTGCGGTCAATATGGTACCACCTGTAGCCCCAAATATACTACTGGCTACCTATTGGCAGATTAATAAATATTACGCGGCTATCTCGCTGTGACTGATAGAAGTTGGTCCAAATATTCATATACATTTTTAGTCTACGTTACTAAAGCTTCATATAATCTGATTTACTTTAAGTCAGCGATAAATTTCTGACGAAATTAAAGAGCAGCAATAGCCACTTTCTTAGTGACGCCAAGTCGCACTGGGAAATCGTTCACAGTGGGGTATCGTACGGAAGCGTTCTGGGTCCCATTCTGTTTCCGATATACGCGAACGACTGCCTTTGCTGTCTGACATGCGAGAAGGTCATGTTCAATGAAGATCTGAAGTTGTGGACGTCAATGGAAAAGCCGGAGGATGCGCGGAACTTACAAAATAAATTCGATCGCTTGAAAATGCGGAATGATGAGTGGTTGCCGAACCTTGATTTTAACTAATGCCAACTCATCTGATTGCGGTCTAGTTACAGAAGAGTAATGAGTTTGGAATACCAGTTCTTCCTCAGCGGTCACTAACTCGAGCAAGTAAACGATATAAAGGACTTGGGTGTGAGGACAACGCCCACTCTCAAACCATCGTCTTATTTTGACAAGATAGGGAGCTCAAGGGCAAAATCCAAGTTCCTTCAATACAGTGACTTATAGGCAGTACAGAGGGAATATGATCTTTGTCTTTAAACTTGTCACAGGAGTTGAAAGTGCTCTTAAAGGCCGATTTTTTGAATTACCAAACACGACAAATCTCTAAGGTCGACAATAATAACTGAAGAGAAACCACGCCAGGCTTGAAGTGTGGACAAACTTCTTTTCCCCACGAGTGATTAAAGAATACAACAAGCTGCCTATCTCCCTTATACATACTAAATTATACTGAATTACTCACTGGGTCTTCATGATTCTTTGCCCTCTGACCTGAGTAACAAAACAACCATTTGTACTACAATCATCCAATTTACCTATCAGTTTAAGATGAAAATAGAGTAAATTGAAGTTGGCGGTATCGTCTTGCTGGTTTGTTTATTGTGATTGCAGACTTTTAATATGGTGAAGCCAGAAATGTAGTCAGATGTAAGGGAAAAATTTTTTTAATTACACAGACCCCAGCTAAGCGGTTGGGTACTCGGCTAAAACTCTAGAATTTGTTGGATCGGTTATATCTAGTGGCTTACGTCATTTCGCAAAGCGGGTGCTCTGGAGGTTTTCCTGCACTTACATATATTTACGACCAATAATTCAGCAACAGGAGGTCAGAGAATGAACACGGCTGATATCATCAAAATTAAAGGGTCATCATTTCACACAAAACAGGATGCTGAAAGAAACCATTTACTAAATGAACTGTGTTATTTCGTTCCTGTCTTAATACTGATAAGTTGTCACATGCAGATTCGCTTATTTTTCCCACCATCTTCACGTAGACCACATCGGTTCACAACATGTTTTAGTCGGATTACACTGGGTCAAGTGGGTCCTTAAAGATTGACCCGCAAGGAGGTAGCAGGTGTTAGCCGGAATCTTCGACCACTTCAGACACCGCACCCAACCTCATACCCAGTCTGTCGAAAAGCTCCCCAGGACAGTGGCGCTGAACATAGGGAAGAGGCAGATAGATTGACCCTTATTTACGGCGATTGTGCCGCGTCTGGGATCGACGATCGCGACGGTCAGCCTGTCAGTTGGCTGACTACCGCACCTTCCTGACCTGCGTCGCAGTTTTTTTGCTTTTTCAGAGTTCTGCGTCTTAGGGCCGCACATTCAGTGAGCGATCTTATGAAATGTTAACCGAAATTCTGCGATGTGTTATCGATTATGCAGTGTTATTTGAGTGTGCTTGTAATAACGCCTATCGTGCGGCATAATCCCTTATTATTTCACGCACGCCAGGATGTGTACTTTTGAGCCTGAAAATCAACTTTCTGTTGAAAATGACTAATTAATTTGTATGCATTCCTTCTATTTTCTTATATATTCGAATAGGTTTTGCACAAAACTTGAGCGAAAAATTCTTTCTTTTAATCACATCTTCATTAAATGTTATAATTGAAGATAGAGGATATTGTGGTTTTAAAAGAGTTATCAATTCCAGAAAAATTATGGGTCTCATCTGTCGTTGAATTTACGATAGGGGTTTGAAGTTTAAAAGCTGCATTTTTTGCGTGCAAAGAAAATCATGTACTACGCTTTGGTATAAAGAAGACTTCATGCATATCCGTTTACGTTTTTCAGTAGATGTGGACTACGTTATATGCTTCGTAAGGAGAATTAACAAAAGGACGGTACGACTCTACATGAATGGACGTTGCGTGGTCCTAAAATATTTTATAAGGGGAAACATTAAGTATTCATTTCGATGTGCTCTGCAAAAAATGAGCACACGAATGGAGTTATTTGTACGTTTTCTAGAAAATATATTCGAATTAATAAGGGCATGGAAATCAATAGGAAATATTCATATTACTGAGGTACTCATTTTTTATCTAGTGAGGTTTTTGAAGGCAACCAAAAAGAATAAAAAGAAGAGCGTTTCGCATACTGGCAACTCCGCAAGTTAATCATTACTACAACAGTAATAATGTATTCTTTCTTAATCGAAAACACATTTCAGAATTTCAGTTAACGTTTTATTAGTTCGGTCACTGACTGGACTACTATTTATCGACTCCTGTTAATAATCATACCGCCCAAACTCTCTTAAAATCGCAGCTGTTAAGGACCATTTACCCTCATTGGCTGCTTTGAATACGGGAGGCCAGACGAAAACTGCTTGATCGTGGTGTAGGGATTTCGGTTCCATGATGAGCGAAAGTGTGACCTTAATCCAGCTGATGAGATAGGACTGGTCCTTCCTCGCTACTGTCCATATAATTTCACTTAGACTCTGCCAAAGTTCTTCCGTTAAAGATCGTTTGGCCGCAACTGTATCACAGTAAGCAAATAACACCTACAGTTTCTTGCCGTGGCAGCATGCCAGCCGGTTTGAGGAGTCGGCGTTGAATGTTCGCAACTGTTCAGTGAAATCTCTGGCCCAAAAAGGCATCTGTCTACCTCCGAGAAGTTTTTGACACCGACCTAAATTCGGGACTTGTCTCTTGACGTTTTTAAAATCCGCGAAGAAATCTGCCCTGAACACTCTCAGGGTGTGTTTAGAGTTCAGCAAGCTCTTTCTTCTATTTACCATGGGCCCCTGAACAGGCTGGTGGTGGATTTAGTGGTTGTTGTGGACTGTAAATGTAGGTCGTATTGGAGGATACTTTGTTTTTTAGGCCGCGTTACTTTATGCGACATACGGCCACACCAAGAAAATCATGCGTTTTTTTCTTTTTAGCCCTCGTTATATTTTTGGTTCGGAAGAATCTGTTGAGGTTTTCATGGAGTGCTTATAGCCAATTTAGCTGGAGAACAACGGATGTGTCGTCACCCCATCGAGTTTGTGATAATGGAACACTGTATTAATAGGTAAAAACTGGACTGGCGGCTTCCAGCTGAGCCGAAGCCCAAAGTCCTGGTTATCAAGTGATCAATATTATTCGCATTGCAGTTAATTGCTATTAATCTGGCGAACATCGATGTACGAGTTTAATTGATAGTGCGGGAAGAAGAAACATTAAATCGTGCACAAACACATGCACCTACATTTAATCGAAGGAGGAAGTTAGCGAATTTTGTGTGCGGGTTTAGTTATTCTCGTATTATTATATAAAATAACCAACGGAAAATGACGTTCCATATTTCGCTGAAAGGCGGTAGCGGCATACCATCAACATCATATGTGATAACTACATTACTGGCAGTGTTTAGAAAGGATAAACGTTTACATGCATGTTGGAGTACGATAATGCATGCGTGCCCTATGCAGATACAAAGGCTAGGTGTGTGTCATTTTTGAAATATTTTAACGTGTTTTTAGAATCCGTTCCAAGAAAACAGGAGCCCAAAATATTTTTGAACAGGCTCTCCGGGTACGTTTTGTACGGTTGTTTCTTCACAAGACGCCAGTTTAGCTCTGATTATAGCTTGGAATATTGATTGGAACCTAAGTAAAGTTGATCTGCTTTTTTCGCAGATCTGCTAGATTTGCCAGATCCTCGTAAAACGCTCAAAAAGTTATTATGTTTAATTTTAGAAGTAAGCCATCAGATTTCATGCATTTAAGTGGTACTACTTTTGATTAAATATTTGCGATGTGCAGATGAATTTTTGTTATCTGTATTCCTTTCTCGTAGTTATCGTTCACACATATTTTTACAACTTCGTATTTTTCAGTACGTCTTTACATAATTTACACTCTACGTACGGTGCGTACAGGTGCTCTCTGTTTTATTTAATTTTCCCTTCTTTTTATGACTTCCGTGATATACAAAGTTGAACTACTTTACCTTCCTCACAAATAAAAAGAAAGACTCAGTCATTGTTAGAGAACATTTTTACTAGTGAACAATGCCAGTTTGACGATATTTTACACTACTTTTACCTCAATTTTCAATTTCTTTTCAAGTGTAATTTATTAAACTTACAATTAAATGAAATGAAAGCTTGTTGGGAGGCGGTTGGGTCATATTGTGGGCATCAACTCTACAAATAAGCATGTTAGTGACTCATACCTAAGCATTCACGATGTCTATTGATTGGCGAAGAGTTCTCGAACCTGACCTTGCGAGTGCTAGAGATACTACTGTACCGGAAACAGACTATCGTCCTCTTGACAATTCTCTGAGGCGAAGAAAGTGCGCCGGTGGAAACGTCGTAAATACTTCTGGGTCGTCCTCTGCAACGCTCGACACTGCCCATAATAATACACATCTAAGCCTAAAAGTTAAACTCCCTGCACTGCACTTCACCCCAGAAACTTCCTGTTTTTGTGGAAAAAAAGAGAAGATGGCTCCATACTTACGTTCAACAAGCAACTGGCAGCTTGTCTCGCATACACACTGGGCACAGCGGGCTTCGCACCGATAGATTCCAGCGAACTTGCGCGAAACTTTGCCAATACGGAGGGTACAAACACCTTCCTCCTGGCTGATTTCAATGCCCATTTTTTGTTGAATCTCCGGCGTAATGGCGGTGTTGTACTGGTACCAGGTGATGCGCATGCTACCATCCGGTTGTTGTCCAGTCGGGCTAAGGGATTCAGTGATCCACGGTTGGATGCGGCAGGTCAGAACAGCAGCCGCGCCAGCAAACACCTTGACGCGGGATAACTGTTCCACAAATTGAGGACAGGCAGAAACAGCAATGATACCTTAGAGGAGGAGGAGAAGAAAAAGTAAATAAACACTTCATACGAAAAAGACGTTCGGCGGAGAAATAGGAGGAGGAGGAGGAGAAGAAAAAAAGTAAATAAACACTTCGTACGAAAAAGCCGTTCGGTGGAGAAATAAGCAGTGAAAAGGATGTGCAGATGAATATTAACGGCAAAGACTAGGGAGACTGAAATGGTCATTTCTGGCGTATTAGCCGTCGTCAGCCAGTCATACCCAACCCCAGGCGGTGCACCACCGAGAATCGAACCGTGATCAGAAGTCCAGCGCTCTAAGCGTTGAGCCACGGACTCGTTGTCTTGCCGGTGTAGATCGGAAATATTGACTTCTATTCGTTGATGAAAAAGCTCACCCGGTCACTAGTGGAACTCACTCGTACGACTGGCTGACGACGGTTTATAAGCCAGAAATGGCCATTGCAGTCTCCCTTGTCTTCGCCGGCAATATTCACCTACCTTTTCTACTACTAGCCACCCTTGCGGTTGCTGGCGGGGCTCAAGAGTGAGCCTCAAGGCAGAGCGGGACTAGTAAGTTCTGTTATCGATCGGTGAGCGTTCATCAACGAATGCAAGCGAAAATAACGTGCAAACATAATTCTATAAGAGTTTCGATGAGGGTCAGGGAAATTGAAGTTTGTGGCCACGGCATAAATTGCAGCGTCAGAGAATTAGAAACGAACTAGGAGTGACGTATGTTTGCAGTCCGAACGCTGATGGTATTTAAAAGTACATGCGACAGGTTTGCAAATGGTCGTAGCAGGCAGTGAATAAACCAGACTGTACAAAAGTATGTCTCCGTTCATTTGCATTGATAAATTCTACGCAAGAGACTGATTTTCCCGACAAACTTGTTATCAGGGCGCATATACGAAAGAACATCTGATGTTCAAAGCAGTCCTGGGGCAAGGGAGGATGTAAGCATGGTGCTGGTGGGCAGCGCTTTGGGTCAGAAGGGGAGGGATTGCAAGATGGGGCATCTGGTGTGTGAGGTGAAAGTGGAGGTTACACTGGAGGGGAAGGAGACGATGGCGAGGACGGAGTTATGGGAAGTCAGCTGTTTTTAGACGACGTGAGGGTCTGTACGCGGTAGGGCAGTCACGCTAAAAGTCATGCGGTAATATTTTCAGAACCCAGACAAGGCACTTTCACGGCACAGGGCAGAGGGGATTAACAGCATGGTGACCACTGCTTCTGATGTGCGGGGCGAGGCAACGGAAACTACTATAGTGGTGGTGGAGGGAATATAAACTCGTAGCCATGATAAAATTCACCGTCTCCAAACCCCAAGAGCAGAGCGTAAGAGCTGGAGAAATCACCTTTATTTAGAACCGATGACAAGAGTGCATAAGCCAAGAGTGCGGTTAGACAAGTATGCTCACTAGACGAGGTTACGCCAAGCCATCAGCCATGGCAAAGGTTAGATGCGTGAGCGGACAAGCAAAGAAAGTTTATTTCGGGGGAGTGGGCGTTCGGGTCGAAACGCTGCACGCAGCGACATGAGACAACGGTGCGCATCGCTGCGGGACGAGGTGTCGGAATTGCACACCGGCCGAAAGCTACCATGCACAGCGGCGTCATGAAAATCAACGACCGATTAAATCTTAATGAGCAGTCGAGTGCAGTGTACCGCAACCCGTGCCCAAGCTGTTCTCGTAAACACACAGGACAGACCGGATGTATGCCTGGATCGCGCACACACGAGCATATGCAAGCTGTGAGACGAACTGATGGATTATCGCAAGTGGCTGCCCAAACCTACGAAACGGGTCACGAGTTCAACTTCGCAGCTACGAAGGTAATTGCCCACGTTAGAAACAAGATAAGCCGGGAATTGGTTGAAGCCAGTGTGTCCAATGAGAACTCAAACAATCAATTTATCGACCTGACGCCAGTATGCGGAGTACAGCGCAGTTACCTCCGGACTGGCGTCACTGGTTTGATTGGACACCCTACCCATGTAATTGTTACTAGTGTTTGTTGCCGATTTTATCTCCGGCGAATAAGGTGAATACAGGCGAGCGAATAGCCTTCTTCTTTGCTCTTCACAGCGTATTCGATGGTGAATAGTCCACATTTATTCCTACTGGGTGATTGTAAGTAGCAACAGTCTTTGTCAGAACGAATATTAGTCCAGAGTGCCAACTAAAGAGGCGAAGACGTTTACGTTTGCTGAAATATGGAGTGTCATGCTTCGAGGCGTCATTTCTTGGACTTGAAAATGCTGATTAGGTCTTCAATGTCAATTAATTTTCTCTGCTATTTTTAACTCCAGCAACTAAAAATGCCTGAAGTTGCCCAGCTATCTGATTTTTTTCTTTGAAGCCGCTACTGCCTACTTCTGCCGGAAGAGCTAATAATATAGAGGATAGAGAGAGCGAGAGAGACGCAACTGAACCAACAGGTGGGTACCTGAGGACTCGTAGGCATCCTCGCCAATGAAAACGCGGCAAGAGTAGCAACCAGCATCCACACTCCGTACTCGATCAGTACTCAGAGTTACACGACCGTCGGAGATGCCCGCTCGCCAGGCTGTGTTGCCGTCCTGAAACTGGGCGTTGCTCGCAATGAAGTAAGCAGGGGTCCTAGGACCAGAGTCGTACAGTTGAACGCCATCGCGAAACCACTGCATTTGCACCGAGACCGTTGGATTGGGGCTGTCAAGTGCAGACGCGGGCAGAGGACACTTGAGACTCAGGGGGGAACCCTCGTAGGCCACAGTGACATGCGAGTTCTCACTGAGCTTGGGTGCGGAATGGTTTATTATGGCTCGTTCGCCGGAGATGCAGCCTACATGCAAGGAAGCTAGAGGTATAAAGAGTGCGCTGGGTTATGAAACGGCACCTTTTTTAAGACATTACGAGTTAAAATAAAAAATCTTATAAACTTAATAATTTAAGTTCAATCAAACCTGAAGACTGCAAAGCGTCCTCTTCCGGTGTTTCCTGTATTCAAATAATGACGATTATAAAATTCATCCAGCTGTACAAATTGACCCGAACATATCCTTTTCAGGGTTCTTCCACTAAATCAGTCGTTTAATAGAAATTATATTTAAGAACCAATATGGACATTTCTGCCTAAGGATTGGCCGGAAGTTGATGCCTTTACCTTCTGACACGTGGCATAATTCTAAATGTAATAGGGAAATGGGAGTTATGCGGGCACTTTAGGAAAGGGAATGCTGTTTTATAAAATGCATAAAAAATAGAAAGATTTTTGCGCTGCATGCTTGTTTTCCTATAAGGAAAAGTTGGAAAGACCCGAGAATAGGTACAAGCTTTGAGCTGAATTCTGGGAAGCGTACATATTCGCGTGGTTCAATCCTAACAAAACCTCAATTTTATCTCAACCCTTAACCTTTACCCTAAACTTACCCCTAAAATCGTCGTAATTAAGCGCGAGCCTACCTCTGTTACTAGGGGGTCTTCTTCTCGTCTCTCACAAAAATATTCCTTTGTATGAATATATTTCAGACGGGGGGAACAGATATCCATTCCAATCCTAAGTATTAGTTAGCCATTTGGTTTACAAGTTGACAATTTACAATTTGCGGTTTAAATAGATGCCGGAGATAAATGCTACATATACTTTAGAATACCAGACACTTGCAGTGTCAAAAATGAAAGAGCCCCGCATGCCAATCGAAAAAATGTTGGTGCCACCGTACGGTCCGACAAAAAGACAGCATTAGCTGGTTTTTAGGATCACACGCTAGTCGACGAAGATTTGATGACAATAAAGAGCCTAGCTTCTCGAGTGCACTAAACCATGTTGACAAAAAGATACAAGCTAATGCCGTAGTCCGTGGATCCTATATTGGTTGGAAAATTTGACGAAAAGAATGCTTAAAGATTCTCGGTTTTAAGTAAATTCAACAATACTCCGCAAGAAAATGCGCATTTTAAGCTTATGAGGACATTTTAACTGATCACCCTCCATCGGTGCGAGTACTAATCAGATATTCAAAAGTCCACGCTGTGTTAGGAATAAAAGAGATGAAATAAATTCTCATCGTCGAATATCTTGTAAGCACAATGACGCGTAGATAAACGTTTAAGCCACCATAGACCAAAAAAATTATCTTTCAAGCTCCATTTATCATTCATGCACAAGCTTGGCTCTCCGAATGTGAAAGTGAGAAAATCTGATTATAACATGTACTTACAAAAATCACGAGTTAATGAAGAATATGTGCGTATCAGGTTCTTGCTGCAATCTCTAGAAAGTCAAGTACATTAGTCAGTTGTTCCAGTGACCACACTTTCTTCCTTGCAGTAAAAAATAAGTGCAACTTAATGGACCCAACTCTTTATAACAACGCAAACAGTCATCTAATACGACTTGAGTACAAACGCAAAAAGCACAGCAGCTTAATCAGTCTTCCACTTATTTTGCAACTGCCTCTTTGTTGCATCGGTGAGGTAGGTGCCCATTATGGCAAGAAAACGAAATGCGAGGGAATTGGAAAGAAACTTGCGTAATTGATGTGGAGTTTTCATGAGCACAGGCCCAAAACTATGGCCCTGGATATTTTTTGCCTTCAGTCCTCCTGCATAGGCATTTGATCGTTTTTATGCGAGGAACCGCAACATCGCATGCAAGCCTTACATCAGCGCACACGAACGGCAGCACAAAGGAGACAGTGATGTTCATATTCCTGAGGCAGTAGACTACGGGCCTCTTCGCAATGGCATAATGGTCGTCCTTAATTATCGCTGGTCCGGCTCCCTTCCCCTTTGGAGCCATTGTGTATCAGTGCTAACGCCTAGGCTTCACAGAATAATCATTCAATCACATGCCATTTGCCCTAGCTACCAGTTTTTCGCTCTTTTCCTGACTTCTCACTCGACAACGCCTAAATGTGTTGGCAAAATTGTTGATGAAGTTATAAATGGGAATTTCGCCTTGACATCATCGTGCGCACTTGAATTTACACAAATAATTGGCATTAATTCAAGAACAAGGGAAGGAACGTTTACAGGAAAATTCGCTACACAGTACATCTTTCAAAAACTGCATACTTCAAGTGTAGTCTAGACTACTATAACGTACCGCTGGATTCCAAATGGACACCATATTCGAATTCTGAGATCTGGCAGGTATAAAGGCCTTCGTCAACTTTTTTCAAACAATTGGATCGCGCGTAAGTGCCTCTAGGACTGACCGCAATAGCCCACTTTGTTGAATCGATCGGGCGGCCATCGTGCAGCCACATCACTCGCGAGGGAAGCTTTTCAAAACCCTCGAAATTCATGGAGAATTCCACAAATTGGTCGCTTTTCGCCTCCAGTTCCCCGTCAATCTCGTAGTAGGCATCGGCTAAACCGCGCTTGTACTCTGGCATTACCTGAATTACAGCTGAAAGATGTAAAAATCGTATGAACCTTAGGAAGAGGTGTTTACGAATAATGCAAAAATATGGATTCTGCTATGAAAATAGATCGTGTATTAAACAATTTATTTAATTCAAAGTTAAATGACAGTAGAGGGAAATCATCTCTTTTATAACGGTGTTCGAGGAGGATAAAGTCGTGGCAAAGAAAATAGATTGTTTATGGAAATAGTGAATTTGGACCCTTTTTATGCCATATAGATACCCCAAATACGAACAGAGAAGGCCTGCCTGTTATTGTATTCTTAAGATGTTACAAGCGAGAAATACTGTTTGTAGTACTTTCATACAACAACGGTGACTTAATTTGTTACTCGAACTTCATAAGTACTGTATTGGCTTAGCCTCCATATGTAGGTACACGTTCCCTGTTCTGAATTCGATAAACTGGGTTAAATAAACTAATTGGTCAATTAGATAACTTAACTTATGGTCATCATAAAACGCACGTTGGGAGTTGAGGCACGGGTATGGATGGTTGGAGGCAGTCCTGTTGCTTCTGGTCAGTATAGGTGTTGCCAGCATAGATGAGAGTGAGCGCGCGGAAAACTGTGTTCTGTTAAAAAAATAATTGTGTTTTCGGTTATGCCAACTGGGGTGCTCTACAGGAGGTCCTTCTGTACACACAAGACAGGCTTCCGTTGCCTAATTGTGGTGACTTCTGATGTTTTCATTGGTCATGGTTAGTTCGGTGGGGTCTTGTAAATTACTCAGAAGGCTTCCCTGGAGTTCGCGCGACACCCAGAAATAACTATATGTACGCGCGAGCATCGCTGTTTCCACTTCCATACTTGTGAGCATTTACTTCTACGCTGGTAGTAATTCCTTTATCATTTTGGATAGGCGCCAAACATCGCAACCTATGCCACAGACAGAAGATAGGACTAAATTCCCACAGGGTTGATATGCACGAGCGACTTACCTCGTTTAGAACGGAGTTGCTCGATAGTAATACGCGAACGTAAGCTACTGGGAAGGTCCGGGCAATAACTTTGTCGGGAAGGCATCTCAGATGTTCCCGTGGCACGGTTTATCAAAAGGAACAATTTTGATAAATGAACCTTTCTCGTTTCTCGTTAGCACAGAGGGTTTTGCCGGTTTTTCGATAAGTTTTGCCAGATAGCAGTCCTCACGATACCAGTTGTAAATGCTCACAAACTTTATCGCGACGCTATCCTTTAAGCTGATGTTTTTAGGACGCTGTGCCAAACAGCGGGCTAACTTATGTCTCCAACTATGGAATCCGAAACTGCTAACTTTGCCTTTGGATTTATCACTAACGAGGATCACCATATTTGAGAGTAAAGCAGTCACTTTAATTTCTTACATGAACTCGTTGACTGTTCTAAGTGGTGGAAAAGAACAGTAATGTTGGCTTGTTCAGATGCACTTACAAAGATAGCGATGGGGCATGAAAATAGGTGCCGCTCTGTATAACGGATTGTTTTGCGCTAAATTCCAGTGGGGAGTACATATTCCAGTGCCCTAGCCCTAACCTTTATCTATCTGATATTTAGTTCAAGGTCATCTGTATAACGGAAGGTAACTATTCACCATTCGCCATTCCCATAGCGACTGTAATGCTTTAGTTTATTGACTTTTCTGCCTGGCTGAATCTTCTGCCTGTCGGTGACGGTATTGGTAATAGGGTACCAGGAGGCATACCAACAGAAACTACGTCTGTTTGGTTATACGCTCCGTTGTCAAAAAAGAAACTGAACTCTAATATCCGCATCTTAGTAACTGCATCTTAGTAATAGTAGCTTAAATGCATTTATTGGCATTCATGATTCCCGCTGGTTGATGGATAAGAATCCGCCCAGGTAATCGACATGTCTTTGTTACACATTTGCTTGCATGAACATTCCAATTGGGTCGAGAGGCTTGGCGACGACAACGCAATTAAAGATATCTCGTTAAAAATTCAATGCTCGCTAGCAGCAACATATTTGACCCGGTAACCGCAAAAATGTGTAAACCCGATGAGAATTTATTAAAAGCAAGCTTATGCTCACTTTATCACCTTTACAACATTTCGGTGGGTTTTGTTGCAACCTATGTTTTCCTACTGAAGAAGAGGAGGCAATCCCTAGAACATGGTGTTTATTGGCCTGACGTTTCGGATTCTCTCTCGAACCCATCAGGGACATTTGCAGAAAAGGTTACTTGGGGCACAAGTTGCGCAGTATTTATAGAGCGTGGTTGCCAGGGAACCACAGACTTACTGTCGTTGTGAATCCAAAACGTTAGGCCAATAAACATCATGTCCCAGTGATCGCCGCTTCTTTTTCTGAGCTGTTTCCTGGGACTCGCCTGCCCGCTTCTATCAGCAATCTATTTTCTTACAAATGAGGACCATTTTGAATATGAATCCCTGTGCCGTTTACGGGGTTTCATTTCTTTAAATTAAGCTATATCTTTTGCGCTGAGCTGAAGGTTATTTGGTGGTGGCAAGCGCTGCCTGACTGCATTATGGGATGCAGGGGTAGGGAGCAAATTTTGACATTACCAGCCACAAGAAGTTATTTGAGAACGAGTTCTTAACAAGCTCAGTTTATTAAATATAATTGATTGCTTGCTTTCGATCGGAAGGTCGCGATCATACCGATAAACTCCGCTTATGGAAAGGTTTCTTTTAAATCATCACCATAAGACCCACTGCTGATCGGAGTTCAGCCGCAGCCAGCCAATTTGCCCGCGGCTAAGGGGTCACCTGCCTGGGCGCGGGTCAAGTTCATGTTTCAAATGTAAGGGGAGTGATCATGGCGGCCGCCTACTAAGCAAGTTCGCAAAGCATGAGGCTGGCATGCATGTGTGCCCATTATCGGGAACTGCCTGTGGTCATCTGAAGTATTCACTTAGGTAGCACAACAGGATTGGATTTCGCTACGTGGTGTTGCGATAGAGTTCACCTAGGACTATATGCACACACTACGCAAAAAAACCTTCCACTTTTACTCAGTCCAACTCGTGTCGCCAAAGGCGCACGCATATAAGGATTGCTTATGTGACAACCTCGGCTGGATATGGGAACCGGTACAATTGGCTTTGCGTCAATTGGTTGACAAGCTCGGAAGAAGGCTGAATGAGACAGACCCGGGAAGCAAAGTGAGTGAGGCAGGAGAGCGAGCGGTAAACACTGCGGAGATATGTCCCCCCTATAAACGGAGTCACGCTAAGTCATCAATCCGTCCACTCAGTAGGCCACGCAGTAGAGGTTCTCACCTGCAATGGTCTAACTTTCGTCGAGACTGAAACTCCTTCTTTACTCTCAACTAGATAATTTCTCGGTAAGGATGCCTTGTATGGCCACCCTAGCAGGACATGGAAATAGAACGCCCCACCCACTTAGCATAGGTGGTCGCGCGATAAATTTCAGGAACGGTAAATATTCCCTATCTTAACCCTAATTTTAATCCTTACATAAAGCTTAACTGTAACCTTAACTTAACCTTAATCTTAACCCTAACCCCTACAGTTAACACGAACCCAAGCCTTAACCCTTAACATAATTCTGACCTTAACTCTTACCCTCACCTTAAGTTCCTCGGAATAAGGCACAAACTAACATGTATTGTGGGTGGTTTCTTTTCCTCATGTCCTGTTTAGGCGGTCATACAAGTACACCCTATCGTTTTCCGTTGTCGACAGTTTAAACTAGGTCGGCCATGGTCATCGAGTTTTTATCAATCTTCTGGAAGGTCTCCCATTAGCATACAAATGACTGTCTGGACGATTAAGCTTTTCCCAGTCCGAGAGCCTGTAAAATACGTTTGTTCTGCGAGTCCATCTCCATTCACCTGCTGCAGCTCAAATGACATAGCGCGCTTAGCAAGCCAGTGAGTCATTTTACATTTGTGGACTCAAGTCGTCTGTATCTGCCACCGCCCTAGACCCGAAGACGAGCTGACGGCTTCTCGGAGGCCCAGAGTGCATGACGGTGGGCGCGATTAATTCTGTCTGTTTGTTCGTAGTTTGGAGAGATGTTTGGTGGGAAGTATTGTCTGCACGGTTTAATCGTGTTGCTAAAGGGTGGCTGTGATGTGGGGGATGACAGGGACACAGGCGTGTTGTGGTGAATCTTGCAGTTAAACTCGCGCCGCTCTCTTCTGAACAAAAATTTCAGATTCCCAAAGAAAGCAGAAAGCCAATCGTTCTATTAGAAAATTCTCTATTTCGTTTTCAATGTTGCCGAACATGTTTTAGGGGCTAATTTAAATAAGGCAAGCATTTGGCTGCTTTGTGATTCTACGTATAGCAGGCACTCTAATATGATGTTATTGAGACATGAGACACCAGAGGCATTCCAGAGTTTACGCGTTGGAGGAAGAAACTAAGCGGCAAGAAAAAATGATCCGAGGAGGCATGGTTCGCGTACTGGAAGCCAAGAGTTGGGACGTTACAATCAATTCACATACGTTGGGTATGTGAAGACGGAAGCCGGGAGGATAAGACTTTCAGGTACGCCAGGGTGAGCGGGAAATATGCGATCCGTGAGGTAAGTAGAGAAGGCGGTACCAACATAATTCAGTTAGTTTAGAGGAGGGATGACCAATGGGATGCGTTCCAGGGGTTCCGAAGGCCACACTGGAGGGAACCCCAATGAAGAACGGGACGACTTTGTCCAGTACCCAATCGATGAGCGTTCATTTACCAATGTCTGCATTCCCTATCTAAACCAGCAAGACAACGAGTCCGTGGTGCAGTGGGTTAGAGCATTTTGGCTTCTAATCAACAGGTATCGGGTTCGAGCTTCGGGTTATGCACTACCCGCGGTTGGGTATGACTGGCTGATGACGACCAATGAACCAAAAATGTGCATTCCAGTCTTTGTCGGCAATGTTCAAAAGTACTACTGTAGCAACTGGAATGACGGAACACAAGCCAGCCTTTTTTGTGTTTGCGAAGGCCGTGTAGGGAGAATCGTAGCATTCCAATCCAATTGATGTGACGTTGAGGCGAGCGCTAGGAGGCTGATCCACCTAATCGAGGTGAACGCTAGAGCAACCCCTGCGCATGTGATTGTACACGACGTAGTTTCGTTGCATATTCTGAAGGGAATGCTTTGATTCACGACAGTTGTCACCACAGGGAAAAAACTTCGTTTTTACGCGGTGTGCACGGCCACACATTTTATTTGGCGAACCGCTGTTTCAGAGGTTCCCTTCTATGCAAGGCAGCATGAGCAATCTCTGGATCGCATACTTCCTTCGCTTTGCACCGGTTTCTGATTCGCAGACTTAAAACAGTGTTCTATGAAGTTCACTGGATAATCATTTAATACTAATGGACGGCATAGAAAATCCAACTAGCTTTTAGGTGGCTTATAATTACTGCCACCCTAGAGCTCAAGGATAAAGCTGATACTTAGGACGGCATACCAGAGTGCGTCAGAATGGTTTATTTGCCCCGCTCCTCGATCGAACACGGTAGAGGAACACTCCTCCCCTCCTCACTGTAGAAGTGACATTCTACTAAATACAGCGAAAGGTAGATATTACCGTGCCTGATGCTAACTCTAAACAATACGCTTACGGTAAATTTAATTTAATTCTATCCCTTACCCTCATTTTTCTGGAATTTAAGGTAAAACCAGCTGTATTACCAGGGGTTCCTATTCTACCGTCCTGCCACCGGGGGAGGGGGAAATATAAGCTATCCTTACCTCGATAGGCTATTCGTACATCGTATGCCTTACCCTGTAAAGGAAAGTACGAGTTTAAACAAACATGGCAACCTGCGGTGCGGTGGTAAAACCAAACAGCATGCCTACGCAGGAGGGAAAACACCGACGAGGGCAATCGTGGAAATAAACTACTTTCTACTTTATCGTGACTTGCTGGCAATTCACTTGAACGAATACTAACTGCGTAGATAGTATAGTATAAAACACCTTTACTCGCCCGAATTTTCGGATTTATGCTCGAATCTAGGAGAGATGTATTTGTAAGTTAGAGAAAGGGGGAATATCGTCCCTTCCTTAGATTCTGCGCTCTGTATCTCAAGCACATCTATCTGCTGCTGCATCTGATGCCGGGTTCGAGCAGGAATAATGAACGTCAGACAAATAAGTTCCTTTTTCCAGCGATCGAGACTCTTATTCCTTAGGTACTTCCTGATACTTACTCTTCCGCATGCCTTGTTACCAACATAACTGTTATGCTAGACCGCAATGAAGATTAAGAGAGTTTACGAGCACATTGTATTGCCCTCCCCCCCAAACTTTCGAACTATCAGTTAGTGGCGTCTAATTGCTTTCTGGGATTTTAATAAACCCTCCATAAATAATTCTACCTGGAGAACGGTGACCATAAACTTCTTTCTCCTTCCTACTCAGGTGAACAATAAGGCGACCTTGACGTGAGCTCCTTCCAGCCCCCCCCCCCCCCCCAATATTCAACCTACATTCCCTAAAACAGCGCTCATGTCACTCATCTAGGCTGCTCACAGGTTTTTGTTGTTGCTGCTGTTGAAAATTTAACTGTGAAATCTTGCACGACCGAAGGCCACTAAGTTTCTCCTATGTATGTTCTGTCTTGACTCATATCGTCAAAGTACCAGGGCCAGACAGTGGGCAACAAGCACGGCGATGGCTCATATAGAACAGTTGGTCATGTGGGTGTGTCAAGTTGGAATGAAGTATATGCAACGCTAGTCTGCTTTACTATACACAAACTGACTCTCAATTTACCGTCGGGCACACATTATATAGCAGTTGGAGATCCATTCGTTCGTGACAATTAAACTGTAGATCGATAGAGTAATGTTTCATCTTCCAGATGAACGATTAAGGCAGAACGTTTACGGCAACATCTCGTGATTACCTGCCGCTATTGGTTGCTTTTGCCTGATATGGAGTCAGCTGATTATCCGAATTGCAAACGGCCCTAAGAGGACAAGTCCGTGGTATCCAAATGTTGCTTGATGCACCGTTCTGATAGCAGTTAATGGCTTAAAGCCCAGACAAGCGTGCTTCATCGATTTTCTGACGGTTCAGGACACAGCGGTGAGGGACATAGTTCATCAGTGGGTTTCTCAGTGTCCTCCGTGGGTTTTCTGATATGAATCATTAAAGCCTTTTGGAGAGTAAAATGCTGAAATTCGAAAAATGGAGTGTATGCCAAATCATGTAATGTCGAATGGGCGGTGACATGCAAGGACCCATCCAGATATTTTAAATGGAACTGAGCAGTCACAAATGCACGTGGGTGGTGACAGAGGGAGAAGCAGCCATTAGTTGAAAAGGCAGCCATGGAAATGCCAGATTAGGTCCTTCAATTCGTGCACGCTACTCGTAAATGACTGACCTCAGAGTTGACAGAATAGGCTTCCGTAGTATAGCGGTGCGAAACTGTGTAGGGATGCCTTGTATGGCCGCCTTGACACCACAAGTGAAAAGGAACGGCCCCATACGCCTACACTAGGTGGCCTCGCGGTAAATTCCACAAAGGGTAAATATACCTGTGTCTTAACGCTAACACTTACGCTGACATTAAAATAAACTGTAATCTTAATCTTAACCCCAGCCCTACCTTAAGCCTAAACCCTACAATTAATGCAATACAAACCTTAATCCTTAGCCTATTCGTGGCCCTAACGCCAACTCTAGCCTTAATCTCCAACTTAAACCTACCCCAAACTTAACCCTAATCCTCACCTTAAGCATTAACATATTTTCCCGGGAATTTGGCCCAAAGCCACATGTATTGTGGGCGGTTTCTATTTCTGTGTCCTGCTAAGCGGTGATAAAAGAGGCATTCTTACCTGAAACTTTTGCTAGCTTCGACTTACTCACGTCTAGATCCCGGGGACGACAGCAAGTGCTAATAGCAATATACACGCATTCAAGAAAGCAGGCGCTACTCTTCTACTTTCCCTCTTTGTGTGGGTGAAAATTTTCGTTTCTGGTTTAAGATTAAACAGGGTACGAGTGTCAAACACGAGTGAATTTTTTATTTGAGTTTCTGGCCTGATGGGTAGTGCGCGTTCAAACGTTCCATAAAGCTAACAGTCACATAACGTGAGCTCATCCTGGAACTGAAATCCACAAAGGGATGCACAAAGTGCCTGTTTGCAACACCGGTTTTCAGAGTATCAAAGAAAGCTGGTAGATTCGAAGGTTAAAGGTTGGAAAGGGGAATTACCCGAAGTTGAGAGAGACTCGCCCGTCTCTTGATTCGTTATCGTCGCGGTGTACTCGCCCGCATGTCGATAGAGAACCGTCGGAATCCACAATCGTGCGTCGGAATGATTGCATTCAGCCTCAGTGCTCTCGTCAATTAATGCCATGCCTGGGAACTGGGGAGACGCGCCCTGTGGTCTGAAGAGCCACGTTGCCCGTGGCCGATTGCCTAGACCCTGAAAGCTACACTTAAGACTCGCTGAGCTTCCTGGACTCACGGTCAGGTTGGAAAGGGGTTTCAAGAACGTTGGATGCCGATTCGGTTCCATACGGTAGGCTGGTACTGATGGTGGGGAACCTGAAAAGAAAGATAACTTAGCGTTAATTTACATGGAGGAGATATGACACCGTAAACAAAAACTAACTTAAGGTTAACGTAAATAGATAATATAGTGGCTACCTAATAGACCCAAGTGGCAGCATAGGTAGGAGCATAAAGCCCAGACACCTTTTCCACCGATATTCTGTCGTTGCATGACACATAGCTGGCTGTTGACTGGCAGTTTAATTAATATTACGCGGTTATACCGCTGTGATTGATAGAAGTTGGCCCAAAAATTCATATCAACTTTCAGTCTTCGCCTAGATAACCTCCTGTACATAAACTGATTTACTCCAGATTAGCGATTTATTTCTGAGGAAATTAAATATCTATAAATAAAAGCATTTATTTCTCAGTTAGTATTAAGTCGGTCGTTACAGACTTGTAGAGCAGTGAGAAATTGCACGTTACTTGTATCAATACGCGGTACCTACCCTAAAATCCCCTCCTGCACGCATCGTATTTCAAAGTTTGACAAAATCAATGCTAATATAGGTTAGCCTGAGAGCAGTGACGGACCCGACATGAGGTCTGCGCCCACCCTCTTCACACACTTGCTGGTTCCTTAGCGCAAATGAATCAGACTAGATGAGGTTGGATTGCACAACGGTGAGAGTTATTCACTGAAACCTGCCCGAAAAACCGCAGTATCCCGCCACTCAACAGCGGCCCTAGTGACGACTACTATCGTGCATTCAATAAACGCTGTCAGTGAGGTACATTTTGCGAGCAATCCCGGATGCCCTGCTGAAAAGGGGACTTTTGTGCTAACGTCTCCCGGCCCGTCCGGAACAAAGCATTTTAGGGTATTGCACCATCTCAATTTCCTATATATTGTCAACAATACTTTTCTGTCTCCTCCTCGAGGAGGTGAGTCGATGTACAGGATCGGAAAAGTTAAAACTAATCTGTTGTTTATTACAAAGGCAGATATCTCAGGAATGATAGGAAGTTTCGACAACGACATTTTCAAGTTCGGGGGTTGCAATAAGATACGTTGGCCGCCTCAAACTTACCTATACACCTTACAGGCAACAGTCTTATGCCGGTTTCTGAAAAGAGTGCCTACGAGGGCGTTAGCCCTATTGGATAGAAAAAAAGGGGTGTCTCTTCCTCCTAGCAGGCTTTAGCGGACTGTGATGAACTTATTCGCGATCAACGTGTACCGGTAAATTGGGGAGTGGTCCGTAATTGGCTGATAGTTTTGTGCGCTCCCACAGCTGTCAGCATCGCGATGACGCCCAGCACGGGGATTTAAAACGACGGGACCTTAGTGCACGGATTTGAAGTCGATGCAATTTAGTGCCCTAATGGCGAATCAAAGGAACAGAAGCTGTTATATTACTTACACTACAGTATAGTGGATGCCAACCGAGTGGTCCACGTCGGGCTAAAATATTTTGGTGCAATTATTCACGGCTTCAGTTATGTATCCTCGGCTAGAACTTTCCTCAACTTCTGGGTCCTTACTGTTTCTGTCCTGGAATTTTTGCTTGGCGATCATTGAACAACGTCGAGCTCCCAAGCGGTTCTTCTCATCGCCTTTGCAAATTCTATATCGCTTTATGTTTGGCTCATAAAATGCGCCCAGTAGCCTGGCTTTTCTTAAATACAAAAAATTATTAGACTTGTCACATGGGAATGGCGTTCATAAAATTAGCTCAAGTGTAGGGCCGAAACCGGTCTTTTCCATCACGTCACTGCGGCATTCGACAGATCGTGAGCTATTGAATGAACTAGAAGTTTTGAGCCCAATTATCAGTTGCGCTGCATTCAGAACTGCAGTTTATTAACCAGCAGCTTGGTTACTTTGGATGTTGACGGTTAATAAAGCCATAAATGTCTATTCCAATCTTAGTTACCTGTTCTAATGGAAAACGCCGAGTAATTTCGTACAGGACTATTCGAGTAGACACTGCAAATAGTTAGATATCAGCTCAGTCGTGCAGATAAAACACGTTCTCGGTGTCATGTGTGCAGCCAAAACACGTGATTTATGACCATTCACTGATGAAAACCTTGCAGCATGTGTACTCCATGACAGATCCTAGATTAAAATGCGCGGTCAATGCCCCATTAAGAAAGAGTGACAGCACAGAGCGCAGAATCAATGACAATCGAGAGGCACGCTACAAAGTAAGCGACACAAGGCAGTCCCATGTTCCCCTTGAAGGAGATTAATCAAGTATGAATTAGGATGTGTATTGTCTTCTTGCTAAATGGACCTCCATCCCGACTTCATTCGACAAAACCCGCCCAGATAGCGAGTCACACATAGAAATCGTACAATTTATCTACGGTCGAATTGGGCAGTATAACTCGGCCGAATATTTGAGCCAGGCTAAGCTGACCTTCTTGCTTTCAATGTAACAAAACTTTTCGGGGCCAACCTAAAACCACTATAAAGAATAAAAAATTAACGGCCTCGTCAGATAAGGTGTGAGCAAGACTACAGACCTACACAAAAGCCGCACTCACCTTTTATTCGACATAAAGCGAAAGACAATTCGCGTGAGGCACGCCTCAATGTTAAGTCCAACAACCGCTGACGAAACAATAAGTTTAATTGATTTCCGCCACCCAAGCACACACGTCAGTTGCGATTAGGCTCTATTCAACTGACCAATTAAATTACGACAAAGGTCCTGCTGGCTACTGAAAGGGTAAATAATACGAGGACATCCGATCACGTGCGTGATACCGTGGCGAAAGATCGAGATAGAGTATAAATTCAGTATCGGAAAGATTTCTGAGTGCAGTGCAAGGAACTATCAATCTTAGGATCCGGTGAAATGTAGGATCTGCCGCTGAATCCAAGCTCACTCGGACATGTTAAAGTAAGTCAGTGGGATAAGAACGAGAGGTTCATGCTCAGCAATTGCACCCTCAAGTTAATTCCATTTGCAAGCAAAATGCCATTGTGAAGGCATTTGCCGTCTACGTTGCTGACAGCGTGTTGTGGGGACTAACAAGCAAAAATTCCAACCAAAGGGCATGGCAGCAAATAAGTTTGAGGGCTCGAACGGAAAATGAGCGCCACTTAATTTGCAGTACAAAGGTGATTTTGCGGGATTGCATGGTGACGTATCACGAGAGGTTTTAGGCAACCGGCATGCAGAGCAATGTAACAGATCATACTTAATTGGTGGTTGGGCGCTCACCAATCGGTTACAGGAATCATTCCTCCCATTGTGCTTCGGGGCTCACCCTCTAGCCGCGCCGGCAACCGTACAGCGACTAGTATTAGAGACCGTTGAACCTTACCGACAAACACAAGGGAGACTGGAATCACCATTTCTGGCTCATTAGCTCTCATTCGCCAGCCATACCCAGCCCCAGGTGAGGGCACCGCATTATGGTTTCGGAGACAAAACAGACTAACCACGTCGAATAAAAAAGAATCCAAGGCGTTAGGTGGACTTATAGGCGAATTAAGAGATCTTGGGTAAATTAGGTCATGGCTGACTGCCTAAGACGTTCATTGTTGGGTTGTAGCCGACGCGCAACAATACCATCCATGCCCGGTGTCTTTGTTCAAGGCTCACTGTCTCAAGGTCATGCAACTTCGCCGCGGTTTCCGACTCACTGACCTGCAGTCACTTGACCGACTTCCACTCGCGCTCGCACATGCGTCCAGGTCGTCCTGTCTGCGCCGATTGAGCAGCCCATCCCTCGGCCGACGTAGTGTGGGCCTCTAGGCGCTTGGGTAATGCAGCACAGATCGATTGAACAAAACTTGACTTGCTCTAGCTCTATTTAAACAGTTGCCACTACTGTCTCATTCTCTCTCAGGCATGGCAAGACGCAGTCAACCGGCAAATGTTTCAGGGGCCTTCAAATCTCTGCTGAATATAAACTGGCCACATAGCGAAGCCCTGTGTCGGTAGAAGCACCATGACGTGATAAGTTGACCGTTGCTTCTTACCGACGCCTTTGCATACCTGGAATAGTGTCGGGGACACCAAATACTCCCGGAGAGAAGACTGGAGAGGTGCCACTGTCTTCCTCGGTTGATAGTAGGTCAACAGGAAGAGAGGACTCAACAGGCAGTAGAGTTCTGACGGCAACAGGGGACCCGGGAGCCCCGTCGCCTCCTGCATCGGCCTCGTCGGCGCACAAGTTAGCAGCGATTATCTCCGCCTCCACACTGCCTTCCTGTAGAGGTGCCATCATTGCGTGCAAGTCATTGACTAGCCAATCAAGATGAAGCACAGACGCATCATCGGTCTGCTGCATCATTTGATTGGATGAGAGGAGCCGTTCAATTTTTTTCGTGCAACTGATTAGCCTCATTCTAGATAGGTAAATGGGCCTCGGTTAGGCTAATAAACTGTCAAACGGTAGTGACAAAACATTTTGCGTTTATAAAGGCGTAAAATTGTTCGGCGCAGAGACCCATTGTGGCAGTGGAAAACTTTCTCCGATCTGAAGCACGACCATATAATTCATTACAGAGGTTTATGTATAAAGGAAGGATTTATTGAGTTAAACTTCATGTGGGTGTAGTGACGCGTGTGGCCACATTGTTCTAGACTTCCCCTCGTGCTAGTAACTTTTAGTGAAACAATGTGGATGTGAGAGAGGATGAGATTTATTCTTTCTAAGCCTCCCTCAACCTATACCAAGTCAGGAGTGTACTGTGACTGAACGCAGCGGGTAGTGGAGATCTTAGTCGCTTCTGACGGTTGAACTATGTTCAGCGTACAGAGACCATCGCGTGAGCGTTTGAAACCTCTTTCAGTGATTGTCCGTGCAGGCAGTCTTGTACTATGGAAAGGCGTCAGTCCTTTAAAATTGAATAGTGCACCTCCCAGCATTAATTCTTTTCCAACAGCTCTGAACTTAAAAGAGAGAGACAGACCAGAGCTTCACATTAATTTGATCCGAAAAATAATATTGTTTTCAAACACAAGAAATTAAGAACACAATTGTGAAAAGTAAGGTTGAATGACTGGCTGAGCCCTAAAAATCAAAGAATTGCAGTTGATTTTTAAATTTAACATTCTAGTCGGTTGTTGTGGAGAAAATGGAAAAAAAACAAATCATTAGAGCAACTAAAGTCATTAATTGCAAGCGGCCAAATTGAAATACTCTTCAGGCTAATACTGTAGGAGAGAAACAGCATGTTTTTATGTTTGCAGGAAAAAATCTAAAGAAAAAATTGGTAATCTGCGCTCAAGCAAAAGACTGCTCATGCGTGAATGGTGAGGGATGATGGCGACTCAATTGAATGACCTCGCAGCTTAAACATTGTTGCAACTAATTAACACAATCTGTTCGTCTCTGACACAGGGTACAGCTAGACGTCAAAGTGATAATCAACTTAAATGGATACCCTTCCAGTGCATTTAGCGAAGTTCTTTTTGGAGACTTTACACATTACAAGAAAATTAAAAACTTTTAATTTAAGCCACAGTAATGGCTTCTGTTTTTGGTGCACAGCTTTGGGCCGAAACACGGTGTTAATATTCTGGTGGTCTCATTTCCACAGTATATCTGCTGGCTAATCATGCCGCTTAATTAATAACACGTTTTTTAAAGGAAGCATAAGCCCTTGGCCCTAGAATAGCCGCCAAGCCAAGGGTATGGGACTTGCCAGACCAAATATAACCCTCCTATAGATTTATCTGCCACTTGCTCCAGCCCCAGGTTGAGATGGCTGACCGACACGGAGAGTGGGATGATGCCTTAGAAAAGGAAGAGGCCGTGAGATGGACTCCGCGGACTGTTTCCACACGACATTCAGCGCATACTCCTCGCTATAAACAATCTGGCGTGCTTGAATCTGCTATGGTGCACTTAAAGCCGTGAGACTTGGAAGGGTGCCACCTAACGAATACTCAGGCTGCAGTGGCTCCTTTACTGTGATCTCTATGACATTCCGACGCAATTAGGAGATATGAGGCGCGATCTCCTTGTTGTTTGTATGAAATTCTGGTCTATTGTGCACTGAACAGGTGTTAGTGGCACGCATAAATGGGTTGTTTAGTTCTGTCAATCACCACACCCGATCCCGCGTCCGATCTTCCTAACGCTGTTACGATACCGGGCGAGTGCTGTAGAGGCTGGGAAAGTCAACTAGCACTATAAAATAAGTTACACGCAAGTCATGCGCCCATCATGCTTTGGGACAGATGTAGACATCTTCGGTCTGACCTTTGCTTCAAAGGAGAGCCGACTTAACCCTCAAGTTGATAAGCTTCCAAGCCGCGAAATTCAGCGAATCGTCATATGTTCAAAAGCACTTAAGTTAACATGGCGAGGAAAGCATTGAGTTATAATGTAGAAGGAGTACCCGGTATCATCCTCACTCCTCCCCGCAGCACCAGCAGCCTGTTAGAGGTTGTTAGCTGACTGATGAAAGGGTAGACGCAGTGGCTTACGTGGTACGGAGACATATACGCATATACAGTAGCTGGCCTATCTCGTGAAATGTTAAATTATGTTCTGAAATGTGTTTTTCATTAGAAAGGATTAGTTAGAGGGGAACAAGGTTGTTATATCGATTTTTGCTCAAGATATTTCAGTCATGATATAATGTTTGCTTTTGAATGAGCCTCCTTCTAGCGCCTGCAAAGGCTACAACCAATGAAAATGATAATATACGTGGCATGTAATTTTTGTATTGCTTTTATATGCGTTCATCGAGTAATCTACATTTAATAGGGAACGTGCAAAGAATAGTTTTTGAACTCATTTTGCAGTAAATTATGTCTCTTTTAAATTTTGTACGAAGAAAGAATGTCCCACATTTTCACAAAAGGTTAAAAATAATAATATTTTATGACCGTGAAATGTCCATTTACAAAGTATCGTACCTCTTCTTTTATAAATGCTACTTATCAAGCATATAAAGTTTTCTACAATCATTGCAAATAGTGTGAGGTCTATTTAACATCTTTTTAACAGCGTACAGAAACTTGGAATTCTCTTGAAACGGAAGGTATATAAGATGCAGTTTGGATAATCTAAGCTCTAATTAAAAGGAAGGTCGGAATCGAAATTATAAAGGCATTCGAAATGGTCATTATAAACGAAAGCTACCCATTCATCGTGTAAGAACTTTGAAGAAGCTATAGTTTGCACCACACGCTTTTTGCATGAGCTGTGTGTGGTGTTTTGTCCATTAGTCGTATATAAACGTATGCAAACGAATTGGTCCGTTTTTCCCATAGAACGTCAGTGATGGATGCTTTGTGTAGTGAACTGTGAAAATTTTCAAGTACGCACTTGCACCAGTAGCATTGTATACCAGTGGATGGTTAACACATTTAGCACGATAAATATTTCGTCAAAAAAGTCATATAGTTGAAATCTTGTAATGCTGCTGATGGACATGAGCCTAGTCTGGCTTACTGAAGAGGACATTTATCTGTGCCAGCCAGGCATTCCTTATCTTCAGCGTTTGATTGCGCGGGGCTGCCAATGCCCGGGAAATCCTCTCTGAAACGAAATCTGTTTTTAACTCGCGGGCGGAGCCCAACACCATACTGTAAATGAACCTAAGGCTAAAAGGTATGTGCAACTCTGCTCTATCCTGCTTGCTCTAATGAAAGTGAGAAAGCGTTTGGTTTACATAGCTTCTGCATATTTTCATTTTAAGTTGTAACTAATCCTCCTTGTCGTTGCGTTGTGCACGTTGTCAGTGGCTTACGCCTTTTCTCCCATAAAATGCAAATTCGTGGGGTGACGCAACCTTCTGCATTGTAATTTCATGTGCACGCTCGCTCTAGGTATGCCGAACGTTAATCTCCTTCCTAGAGAGTCTGCCGAAGTCAAGGTACTACCCTTGCGAAGAGGTGTTCAAGTAAGTCATCAACAATTCGGTTTTTACTGACTGCTGCTAAGTGTGCCGTCGCGAGTTCCACTTTTGCAGCTACATTGGTTACCGAGAGTCCCGTAACACCCATTCTAGTTATCGAAGTCGTGGTGAAGAGTTAGAAGCACGTTAATATGCACGAGGAACTCGAACTCAAGTGTACCTGCTTTAGGCGACGCAATCGTCCCGTCACCTATTTTAAAGGCACAAATCGACAACAAAAAAATAGGAAACTAACTGACGCGATAATTCGAAGTTGAATACTGCATAAACGCAACATATACGACCTGTTGATTAGAAATCCAACGCTCTAACCATTGAGTCACGGGCTCGTTTCATGCGGATTTCGATCGCTGGGCGCGCATCCATCAAAGTTCGTAATTTATTTTCGAGAACGTCTTTAGAAGGAAAATTTCGGACGCGGTTTCAAATTAAATCGGTCAAGGTAACGTGCAGGTATGAGGAAATCAAAACTTCATCCATTAACGAGTACGCAAACATTGCAGCTTTGAAAAACAAGTTATCAGATTTGATCAGATGGATTGGAGGAGAAGAGAGTGGGGAGCTAGAGCATTTTAAAAGGCTAAAATATTCTACAATACTAACGAAAAAAATAAACCTGTAGAGACGTGAATTGGCTCGGATCATTGTGGCTGGCAGAAAGTCGGGATTGTAGAGTAGCCGTGAATGCTTTTGCCTCAGCGATCAGCCTGGCCCCCTGACAAAACAAATTGATAAATTTATAACAGTGCATTTATCTCGAAAAATCATGCAGCCCATTACATTCAAAGTCAAAATAGGAACTTATAAACATGGCACTGCATACAGCAAAAATCATGCAGCAACCGGATCTAAATAGACCAAACGTATGTCTATCCTGCGGTGACAGAGTCAGGGTTTAACATACAGAGTCAGCGATTTGCAAGCAGTTTATTAGCATGTGCGATTCCACTCAGAAACTCCCCGTGGTTGCAGAGAGCCAAGGTTGAGATTCTGCTACTCAAACGTCTTCTCAGAAGCTTGGATAAGGGTTTTAAAATAACAAGTCGATTACTATTTACTTCGGTCTTTTAACTTTGCATTATGCATCCTTAAGCGCTTTTCAGTATGCATCTAAAGAAATATTAAACATATAGGGACCGGTTATATTCCATATTAATTAAATTCTGCAAATCACACGGGGATCGTATAGAAAGATTGTTTTTAAAGCCAATTTTCTAAGTCTCTATCTACGTTGACATAAGTAGGGTTTTCGATGCTCATCGGGAAATAAACTTCCCAAATTTATTCGAGAGGGGAATACGTTCGCCCAGTTTGTCAAAATTAATATCGCTGGATTTCACGCTCCGTTTTTAATTATTATACCGATCGGCACAGAGCGCGCGCAGTCGGATAAAATCTGACGTTTTTATTAAACTTCTGAAAGAATCACTTATCCATTAGCGAAAATAACTATGTTCTGAGTTTTCATATTTGAAGTCGTTTGGTAATCTGAGTGTAAAACACGTAATGTGTTCAAGATTACATATTAATGACATGCCAAACACCCGCGTTTGTGAAAATGTGCCAATAAAACAGAAACACCCATATTTTAGAGAAGATCAAGTTGATTGCATCTTAAAACTGAGAACAGTCGTCAAAGGTTTATGACGGGCAAATGAGCGTGATTTCTACTGCCAAGCAATGTACTTCGATTCCTCTCTGTTGATGGGATACTTCTTCAAAAGTTTTGAAGAAAGGTCAGTTAGGTAAATAGGAAATATGTCAAGTATTTTGCCATCCAGGTGATGCTGTAGTCAAAGTCTGGTTAACTGGGTCCTTGAAGGCTGAAATAACCTGTCGAGAACTTTGTTTGGGAAGGCTTGTCGGAATTCATCACGTGCAAATAGGAAATACTATCCAGCAATTTCTTCGAGCGAAGTTTTGTTTAATTTAGTATTTTTATTTGTGATATGCATTCACTTCTTGGGGTATCTATGCTTTTCGTGCTGGAGAAGATGAAGTCAAAACTTTTAAGCACTAGGCAGTCCCGCGCAAGCATTCAAACAGATACTCTTGTAGATCAAGTGGATTAAGCGCAATACATATATGTCAGTCCTGAGTTATTGGAGAAATATGGCGCGAAATTCGGGAAACTAGGTGCGAAAAAAGGCTCCATAAATTTTGCATCTTAGGCCTCAAGATGAAAGCACGTTCCGCGGCATCCTATCTGTCCAGAATTTCTGTTTCAGCCAGGTAGTAAAAGTGTAGCATGAAAGTACTTAATTCTCCTTGTTGACTGCAGCAAAGGTAGCTGGCAGCTGCGGACCCCCATAAAATCTAAAGCTATAACAAGAATACCGATTGAATCAAGCCGAAGAATTTAGGTCAGGTAACGTCGCTCAGTGAGAGATAAAGGTCCTTGGTAATAAATTCAACACATCAGCGTCAGCATGGAAGTTAATTACAAGCAAACGGGCGATTAAGAGATTTGAGCGTCCCCGGCATTTTCTGCTGCCTATTGCATTGTAAGGGATGGAAATCGCCAGATGCGTAAATAGGGCTGCCACAGCCAAAGCGTTTTACAACGCGAATACAAAGCCTAAAAGCCTTTACGTGCCCCTTCATTCTAATTGTCTGGCTTTGTGGGTTCGGTGATTAGGAGATGTTACGCGGAAATTTAATGAAACATCAATTCTTGAGACATTTAACTCGATAGAAGATGGGGCACAATCCGAAAACCCAGTACCGAATGGGCATTTTATCCGCTTCTGTAACTAAGGCAATATCCTGCCTTTCAGGACAGGTTGGACGCATTTATTTTAACAAAGCTTCCTTTCTCATGAAATGCACCTTCAACCTATGCATAAATTGATGTAGGGGTCGGGATGCAAGGTTCATCTCAATAGGACTTTTGCCCAACGATTAAGTTGGCACTAAAATTGGCCGGATTTCCGAATGCCTCGCAGAATCTAACTAGAATTGAAAACGACACAATCTCCGAATTGTCAGAAGTAAAGTTCAACACTCTGAATCCAGATCAGCAGGTCTATTTTGGATTAAAGACGCATGATATATGGTTTTTATTCGAAATTATGTGGCCGAATATTTAAAATTAATGCATAGACGCTTAGCTCGCCGACCATCGCATGCCCAACACACCTGTTCACTAAAGTTTTCTCTTAAATTAAAAGAAAAAAAGAAAAAGAAGAAGGGAAAATTATCCATCATGAAGAAATAAGCGGAATCAAATTGAATGCCACTACCTGTCTTAATGAAGGTAATGCATTTTCGAGCCGTTGTAGTTTCTGTTGATACAACTTCCACTGTTCTTCTACGTTCTCCATGCATTCGGAGGTGAGAACACCGTAGATAGCAGTACAATCATCCCTTATGTGGTCAATGAACGTTTGCTGAGCCTAGCGGACGTTAGGTAAATAAATGGTATAAGGGCAAGAGAACGTTCACAAAACTCAACAGATTATGATCCCGCGAGTTCCTGTTGTTCCAATGTGAGTCCACGCGCCAATAACTTATGAGAATATTTACCGACACAAACTAGGCAAACCAAAATGACAACTGTCAACCTATTTGGTGTCGTCATCCAGTCCTACCTTGAGGTTGGGCCGGGGAGATATGGAAACTGAACCTGAAACCAGCTTATGCTTGTACTTAACACAAAAACTTGAAGCAGGGCTCGATATCTGTAAGTTGCAGGGTAGAACATAATTAGAACTCGTCTGGTTGCATATCAGCACACGGACCTTCTATTCGATTTTGTAGGTAATGTTTCCTTTTTCCTGATACATGGTTTTGATGGGAGCATTTCTAGGGGAGCCAAAAATTTAAGCTCCAGGACAAAATGCAACGCTGGTATTCCATCTTGAAATCATGTCAGATCGACACTATCGAGGGCGTTTGAACCCATATTGCTTCGATAGATTCCCTTGGTTCAAGAGGATTTAATCTACATGCAGACGGAAAAAACTGTTGTAGGGTCTCTCGGGTCTACACAGCCAAGACTGACGTGATGGACGCGCGACTACTGTGCACTGAAAATCACAAATGAAGCTGCACCACAAGGAAGCATAGACTTCTTACGTCCAACAAGTCTCGACTTTGGATTAATCATCAATGAATGGTCTGCACCAACCCACAATTATTGCAGTCTATCGAAATCATCCTTACTGGCGATTTGTATTGTCTTACCGCCGTAGATAAACCGACTCAACCCGGAAGCGCCATCTCAAACGGGAATTCTACATACTTTCAAAGGCGTCCATACCCTCGGTAGGCTACAATTTTCACTACGGAAGGATTTACCGTACTGACAACACAGGTAATAGTTCAAAATCTAAATATTCGCACATGATTTTCCGAGCAATTCACAAAAGATAACATTCCTCAACCGAGAAAGGCTGTATAGGATGTATATCGCCTTTACGGGCAGTGAACTAGACAGTCTATCAAAATAAAGCAAGGAATCTCAAGTAGTTCCAAACAAACTACGTTTAAATTGTGCTTTGGCAGATTGAATTAGAAAATCTGACGAGCTTGGACACATGCTGAGGTTGAATTGATGAAATTGCTAATAACAACAGACAATTCTTCAAAATAATTTTTACAGCAAACCGGAGAAAAGGGACAAGAAGGAAAGATCCAGACACCAATGGCTGATGCGTTGCATGAAATATTCGTGCTCAAAGGTCAGACTTATTAACGGACCTCCCGACTTTCAAATAAAGAATTTTTATCTTAGCATCCCCCGTTTTAAATTACATTTCCGAACTACTGAGCTATGTTAACTGAACACTCCTTTTTCCTGCAGCCCACTGTCGTCGTCTACCGTCTCGTTCCATCCTCACAGTCGTTGGGTTAACAACGTGCGAATCTCAACTCTCTCGTCTATTTTGTCTGACGCTCAGTTATTGGAAAAAAAATCAAAAAGTCCTGCGAAAGTAACGAGTTCATTGAGTCATGCTGACATTTCCGTTCAGTACACACTATTCTGTTGTTATCATCAGAATAAAAGCTGACTAAGAATTCACGCGTTACTTTTAATAATGGCGTTGCAGGCAATAGTACTTAGCTGGCCGTTGGGAATATAGTCATCGAATTTCCTCTGTAAGAAAAATCAGGTATAGAACACGCCAGAGAGGTGTTAAGTCTTCTGACTGCTTCAAGCTTAGAAAATAGAGACGCTCCGATCGTAAAATTGCCTCGTCATGATGGCTTTAGGTATGAGACCGATGGCCGCAGGTGCGGCGGCATACTGTTTCAGAATTACCAACGGCGTTGCTGGCGCAAGCCGTGTTCCCCGAGATTCCTGTTTCAGAAATGGGACAGTAAAAGCGATATTCCCACCCCCCCCCCCATGACTAGTTGAAGGAAGCTTTAAGTTTATATCGTTGATTGGGGGCCTTTTGTCATTCTATCACTGATTTGACGTCCATGCACGGGTTGGAAGGAAAGGAAAGATGTCGGAGAAATCTTACAGGCACTGTTTGGCGCATCCCCAAAACCTCCGCGCTGATGGCCTCTAATTGGCGAAGGTAGAGCTGCGAGGCCCATGGAGCCGTGGTTGCCGAGGCCGTCGCCCCCGCGGATGTTTGCGAAAGGCCCTCCGCAGACAATGGTTCACTTAGGTTGTTTGCTGTCGGACGGCAGGCCACCCCAAAGATGTGGTTCAGACGGTCAGCACACTCGCCTAGATCGTGCTCCAGCTCCGCAATACGTTCCAGCAATCGTTGTCTGGGCACCAGAAAACCTCGTCGTTGTTCCCAGTCGTGCAGCCAGTCCGTGAAGCGGTTCTTGGCTTCCGTCTGTAGTGTCTGTAGCCTACTGATACCAACGGAGGGAAGTGAAGGGCGGGCGATGGCGTCGGACAAACGGGACTCTAGGGCGTGCCATTCAGCGAAGGCTGTCTGACGAGCCTCCTCATGCTGCTGAAGCAGACCATCCACCTGAACCTTGTCAACGCCGACTGCATTGATCGGGGTCTTCAACTGCAACAGGAGGTCTGTGAACTGGTAGAGCGATCGGGAGTTAAAAGTATATGTCAGACACTATTATCGTGCGACAGAAGAAAGGCAGATGTTAGCAAATTGGGAGCACTTGTCATAACTACGTTTACTCAAGGAGCATGAAAACAAGGACGGGATTTACGTCAAGAGGGAGTGCAAAATTTACTTAGAATTTTATGGTTCTTACGTGGTTGGGTTACGAACTAGCTAATGATGAATGATGACATAATTCAGTAATTCCAAGATCGAAGCAGCATGCGTGCCACCGTCACCATGCGCTAAAACAGAAATATTTGCATATCCTCGCTGTGAAAGGGGCTTTCAGTAGATAGAAAAAGGCAGTTTTCGCTTAAGGTCTAGGAGTTAGAAGACAGACCAGAAACTTATCTGTATTTAAAAGAGTTACGGAACTTCAGATTAAAACCACAAAACTGATGATAGCCGCCAGGTGATAGATGTGGCACAAATTGCCGGTTGAATAAACAGTTAGTGATCTTCTTAGTGACGTGAACTTCTTTTCAAAAGGCTGTATTAGGAACCCTTGTGGCAGTCAGGTAGTGGAGTGCCAGACTTTGCTTTAATAGGTGATAGTGGGCACGGCTGTCCGACAATACGGAGATACCAACCGAGATGTCCATTCAGCAGCCGAAAATGTCTCGTATAGAAATGGTGTTCGATACCTATGGCGGTTGGTATAAAGAGGTCAGCTTCAAAGACCTAGATGCACAACTAGGAAGGCTTCTGCTGGTTTTTCTATAGCATGTTGTATCTGCCGATAAGAGACGAACAACTGTCGTGATGAACCGAGAAGACTATAGTGAGAAATCCCAGGTCCCTTTTCATTACATATAATTTTACGGACCAGCGCAGAACTGAAAAGTCAAAGCAGTAGCAGCTCGACTACGTAAACTAAGTGTGATCACGGAGAAAGAATGGCACCAAATTATTCCACGGCGACCAGTCATTACCCTAGAAGGTAGCCCTACCTATAATTTGGCAAACTCGATGTAGTCAAAACTGAAGTTCCTCCAAGGCAATTCGAATACCTAAGTTCTATCAGCCTCTCAATTCCTCGCAGATTCCTTAGGTCAGAGAATTCAACTGAACGAAATCATGGTCTCTTTAGATGTGACGTCGTTATTTCCAGACATCCTACCGAATTCGGCACACGACTTCTTGAGCAAGAGACTTGAAGAGGCATACAGCGAGGCTCCGAGCCAAATCACAGCTGAGCACGTAGTGAGGACATTAATTAAACTTGGTAGGAGAAACCTATGAGTAGATTGAAGGTACTCAAAGCTACCATGTGCAGCAAGTTTATGCAAATTATAGACCAACTACAACCCAAGGAGCAGTCGGATTTAGTGCATCGCATACTGTGCCTAACCTGTCCTTGTAACTACACACGTAAGACTGAACATATGTTCGTGTCGCGCATACATGAACATAAGCTGACTGTGACGGAGCGAACAATTATTGCAAGTCGCTGCACACACTTATGAAATGGGCCATAACTACAACTTCGCAGCGGTCAAGATAATCGCTGACGCCGGAAGCAAGACCATTCAAGGGTTAATTAAAGCCTGGATAACGACTGGGAACCCAATTACTCGATCTATCGATACGCCGTCGTTATACGGAGCTCCGCGCAGTCACCTCTTGACCTGCATCGTTGATTGAATTATATAACTGTGGCCTCTTCTGTTGCTGCTACAATCTCTGACGATTGAATCCTGCATGATTTCAAAAACTCGGAACAATTGGCGAATTTTCCAGTCTTCTTCTGTACTAATACACATACCTGAAACTTGAACATTCGCATCAATTCGTCATATTAGGAATTACCTACCCTTGAAATTCTTGGAAGTGGATAGCAACCTAAGCCATTTAAAATGTCAGACGATCAGCTGATTCTTTTTCAATGTCCTTTAAGAATGACTGACACTTTAACTAGGAGGGCTTGCTTTCTTTTTCCAATTTATTGATATAGGAATACATTTCGCATTATTTTTAATGGGGCATAAAAATCTTTCCTATTATTCGCTTAAATAGTTTAAGTAAGTCATTTGTGACGACCAATGAGAGAAAGGATAAATACCGAATAACAAAAGCTTGTTCTTAACACGGTAGTAAACCGACCAGATGCGAAGAAAATCACATGTTTTAAGAAGAAGCTGAAGGACGAAATGACCGTTATAAGGACGCCTTCTTTGCAAGTGTGTGTAAAAAAAGAAGTCAGGGGCTGCATGTCTGCTTCTCTCCCTCCATACATCTCTATATAAGTATATAATTGAAGCCTTCCAATTGGCAGTTAAAAATAACGCGCCTGAGACTGGAAGGCCGAGTAAAGGCGGGTTCGAACTTTAAAAAAAATGGAAGAATGCGGTAGAGGAAGTATAGAGCGAAAATAGGTCCGATTTGAAAGTTACAGCTTACTTGATCTATCATATCAGGTAATGTCGACGGACCCTCTAAGCGGGGTGAACCAGTTGGCGGTTCGTCTGTCACCTGGGGGGTTATTCCAGAGGGGATAGAACGTGGAGGCAAAATCGGCGGTGTAATATTGCCGCGAGGAAGAGGTTTAGGTGGGATCGGGGGCGCCCGCACGCTGTTGCAACTCAAAGGCCGTGTGATTGCCACGCTAATTGGGACCTCAGTTGTCCGGTAGAACGGAGACTGATTGCGAGATTCTGGTGTCAATGTTCGCCACTGGGGAGTCAGGTCATCCGCCAGAGTAAATATTTGGCAATAGCCAATCATGGCACGTTCATACTCTTGAAGTTTTACCAGTAGTGTATAGAGTCGGAGTCTTAAACCTCCTCTTATTTCAGATAGTATTTCAGAGTTTGCGCAAGAGCCCCTACAGGGAAAGGAAAGGTTTGGTAAATCGTTCATTTTGACTTATTCCAGGTAAGGTAAGCAAATCGTCTCAAAAAATACATTTACGAGCCTATCTATTGCAACGATTAACTGCTTAAATAAGTAAGAAGTCGTCTACGTAATGACATGCGTGGTCTACTCTTCAACACATTGTTTCAAAATGAAAATTTGCCTTCACACGCATATATAAAGTCATTTAGCAATATGGAGACGAGGCCATCTGCATCAACCACTCGAACACACGCGGGACAATAGGCTTACTCTACTGGAGACAGAACTCACATTTTTGCGTGTGCACATCCAAGAAAAACGGACAATGTTCGTATAAATGCAGTAAAACGAACCATTTGTCGATAAAATTATAGAATTGCGTATGTCGATAATGCGAGATTAAGAGGCGTTGACCTACATAGCCGATTTACACGCAAATAAATTATTGCATGGGATGCTACAGAGGATAATATACTGGTACTCTCCATGAACTGGATGCACTGTAACCCTCTTTTTGACACTCATTTTGCCGCAAATGCGACGATCACGAAGGGAAAATAGATCACGCGAGCTTGCCAGCAGTCGACCACTGGGAGGGCAAAGCTACTTGGCAATAAACACGCAAGTCAACGTACGCGTTTATGGTATTGCTACAACAGAAAATAGTTTATAAGGCACGCAAGAACAGGCGCACCATTCTTCTGACGATAGAAATGTGGAAGTTACTGAAGCGGCAGTACAGATTCCAATTTGTTAATGTACTGGCTTCTTGCACTCTCCCGTCTCCTAAAGGTTAGACCACAAACATTTGGGCAAATGAGTCCTGTAACCGATCAGTGAGCACCAAACTACCATATATATATATATGGTGAAGTGAAGCTCGCCAATCATTTCATGGATCATGATTGTCCAGTTTTGCCTTGGGATCCAATCCAGAGCCCCTATAGGCAGTCGCATAGCGATTAGTAACATAAACATATGATGGAGTACGCAGATTGTTCATTTATTGTTTATTAGACACCATCAGCAAGGCAAAGCCAACCCTAGGTGTTACACCACCAAAGGGTAGAGCGCTACACTTATAATCAACTGGTTGCGGGTTCAGGCCTCAGGGGTTGCTACACTTGGGGCTGCGTTCACTGTCTGATGGCGACCGAAAAACCAGATATGGTCATTCTAGTGTCCCTTATCTTTATCGGTAATGTCATTCTCTCTGTATATTATAAATATGCATTCTTTAAATTTAAAAGTCTACTGTGTGCCATTAACATCGGTTTATTTTCAAACTGGTCTTCATTTTCGAAATATATATGCAGACATGTTACTTCAGCCTATATTTAGAGTAGGAAAAATGGAACTTGTGTACATTTCTGACAGACGTAGTGTTGTCTGAACTAAACGATACTTGCAAAACATAAGGCTGACGGTGACGCTATCTAAGTACTCAGTGTAATGATACGTTTCCAATGCATATAAGTAAAATAGCACAGGCTATAAGAAAAAACTTTCATGCATGATTTTCAACAACCCGGAAGATCACTTAAATAGGCTTCTTGATAGGGCCGAAATCCTCCAAAGGTTATAATTATGATAATACATTTAACAGCTCAACGAGCTTTTCGATAACCACCGAACCAAAAAGCACGTAGGTATGCGGATGTATTCGGACGCTATGCTAGCTAAGATCTCCCCGCATACCTCAGGATCCTTAGAGGTCAACCTCGCAAAAACGGTCATGTAAGGACAAATGTTGGCAAGTATATGTAAAGCTAAATAAGTAGCAGATATTTAATCTGGTTTATATTTCCTCGAAATTACTTCTGTTGAGTTTCGACTTTCAAGCTGCGCATGAGGGACGAGGCTACGGTTTTGAGCTGCTCAAATTGTTCAGCCAATTCAAAAAGCTTTTGCCTCTTCTGTTCCGACGATACCGGAGTCTCGTTGGTTGTGAATTTGAGAAGCTCTTCTCCCACAATTCCAAGTAGCTGAGGTAAAATAAATAAACGGTCAGATTACAGACTTATAAAGTGAACGATGTGAAATTTAATCTTATTTATCTATAAACCTTCTGAAGATTTCCTTTAGTTGACGGTGTTTTATTAGTTCGCCAGATAGTTTTCTTTTCGAGTAATAGGCGTCAGTGTCAAGGACATCGCATACTAACTTGTAGATGACTTCCATCTTAGCAAGATAGCCAACCTTGTCCTTAGAATGTACAAACTGTGGGCAAAACCCAGTCGTCAGATTTTTACGCCGTTTTAAGAAGTACCAAGTAAAAGTGCTGCCCTAAAACGATGGCTACTTTTCACGCACAGTTTCTATGACCTCGCGCATGGTTTGCTATCTTGATAAGAAGGAAGACGTCAACAAGATTTTATGCGATGCTTGGTATGCCATATATTGTGAGCATACGGAAAACCTGTCTTTGCACACATCTACAAGCATCACCTGGCAGATAATGAGACAGATCATTTGTGTCAAGTTTTCATGCGGAACACAGATACAGCACACTCCTCCGCCGTGGGAAACACTCCCATCGTCCACGGCTGCACCTCCAAAAGACTCTGAGAGTTTCTCGAAACCATGCACTTCAAAGCGTCACGCATTGAACGAAAACAGTGACTTTAGTGTCCGGCAAAAAACTCTCTTGGAAAAGGGGAGATACGAGAACCAATCAATACGGAAGCACATGGCGGTTGCTTCCTGGTACAAGCACGAAACAAGTACCGACTTTTCAGCACGTTCGAAAAGATAACCGTTTTTTGCCTATTTACTCAAGTCTGGTCTGGGGAATCAGCGTCCACTATTACATCATTTATGTTTCCTACCTTGCTCAAAGGATATATGACTTCAAAGAATATATGACTTAAAATATTAAACCACTGCAGAGGTCAATAATTTCTTTTGACAAGTGAAAAATAAGCGCAGTGAACAGAGCTGAACATAAAAACTTACTTAAATGGAAAACCTGGGACTAAGTGATGAATATTTATAGTGTATCTGTGAAAGTGAAAAAATCGTATGTTCAATCATCTAACGGAGTATTCAGGGAATGCGAAGGCGTAGAAAATAAAAGCTGCAGTGGGAGTAGTCAAACCGATAAGATTTGAATAATGAGCCATAAAAGATTATTAAATTGCTGTCTAACAGTTACCTTGTCAGACTCAGCATAGCAGCGTTCGGCGTCTCCGGTAATTTTTATAATTTCCTCAATTCGTTTTCGCAATTTCGGGTACTGCTTAGCGAGGCGATTCTTTAATGAAAGAGTGGGTTTTCGCATTTGTCGAAGGTCAGCCTCACACATTAAGCGATATGTATCAAATAATTTTCTGCATTCTTCGTAGGCGTCCTATAAAAAAAACGTGCGGTAAGCGGTTTGAAAAGGACCTCTTAGCATGATTACTAGCCGAAGCTGGCAAGCTCCATTTTCAAAAATGAATACAAAATAAGATATAATGATTGATTTCAATATTATTACACTGGCTTTTGTGTGGAGTTCACGACAGTCCAAGATAATGTTTGATGCTTCAATTGTGGTTCTGCCCACGCACTTGGATTCGAACAGTTCCTCTATTTCGTCAGCTACCGAAGATATCAAGCCCACTTTTACTGATATTTCTTGTTCACACTGAAGTATCTATAACGAATAAGGCAATCCAAGTTTTAAATTCATTAAATGTCACTTAGTAACTTCGTTTTCTGATCGGTTAAAACGGTGCCAGAACAGAAGCAAATCATAATTGTTTGAAAATAATAATCAGATACTTTCACAAACTATTTAAGCTATGGCCCTGGAGAAGTGATGATGAGAATTTTTAGATTGACTGTAATATATTCTAGCTTAGGGCTTACCTTCAGCTCCTTCTTCAGAACCAGTTTTCGAAGATGCATTATCTGCTGGGCATTAGCAGTATGCAAACATGCGTCTCTGTATCCTGATTCCAACTGAACTAGATAATCCGGGTCGGCTTTTCGAAGAATGACTCGCAGTCTCTCGAGTTCACGACCAAGAGATGTTACTTTATTGTTGGAATTCGAAATTCCCTGCTCAAGACTTTCTATTGTTTCGCAAACTGATTGCAAAGTCGGATAGATTCAAATTCTTAGAACGAGTTTCTATTTCGTCAAGCAGTTTCCAGAGCTATGAACAATTTAAAACAATATGAACACATACCTCATCCAAAACACGAAAATAAGTGAAACAAGAAACAACCAAGAAGGTCCTTGCATTCAATCTGTCTATATACGCCTGAATTTCATAGTCTATTTGGGTCAAATCTGCGTTCGTGGGGTCCGCTTTTCTCAGTTCTCCAAGAGCTGCGTAATCCGAGAGTGCCTTCTGATAAGAAAAACGATATGAGAAGATTGTATATATCACCATGCATTTAAATTCAAATTGTTCATGCAATTTTCGTATTTCCAGTGCTTCTTCGAAGTTACCAGGTCGAGCAACCTGAGAATCAAGTAATTTTCTGCCTGGTCCATTCACCCATGTTCGAATCTTTCAATAAAATAAATGACAATAAATACCCGTTCAATTAATTCCTCTGTTTTTTTGTTACCAGCTCTAAGATCTGGACGCTTATGCTGTAATTTTGACAACTCCATCAAATGTATCACATCAAAAGACGCCTGCCAAAGCTGGCATTCTAATTGGCAACTTATTTACTTACCTATGAAAATCAGCGAATTTAAGCATTTAAAGAAATAATTCAGTATATATATGGGAGATAGGCAGAGCCTTTGAAAACCCTATTTACAGATAGACGCTAGCAAAACAAGCAAATTTTACATGGCTATAGTCGTTTTAGTATATCGATCATTGCTGTCGACTAATTATATGTTCATCAAGTAAAAATGCATCAAGTCTTCTTTTAAACATTTCAACGCTTTCAGCCTAAACAACTGAGGCTGGCAGTTTGTTCCATTCGTCAATCACCCGTTGGGAAAAGAAGTTGGCACGCACATCAAGTTTGGCGTGATTTCTTTTCAGTTTGTATGGGTGACCTCGGAGACTGGTCATGTTTGCCAATTCAAAAAAGGTGGCCATCTGAAGAGCACAATTAACTCCTCTGACCATTTTGAAGACTTAGATCATATCCCCTCTGTATTGCCTATAAGAGATAGGAAAAATTTTAAGTCTTTCTAGGCAGCCCTCATAGGGAAGGTATTCCAATCCACTGACTAGTTTCGTTGCCCTCCGTTGAACATTCTCCAGCAGAGCGTAGTCATGTTTCGTCCAAGGGCGCCACGCCTAAACGCAATATTCCAACTCCTGTTGGATAAATGTTCCAAACACGCGCCCAAAAGGCTCTCCGTCAAAATTAACGAAGGACCTCCTGATTGCGCCTAAGATACACATGTCTTTCTTTGTGATATTCGCACAGTGCGACGATGGTTTGAGAGTCCTTTAGAATATTTACCTCCTGGAGTTGGTGACCACTGATGAAGCACTTGTGTTCAAACCTAATCATCCTTCTGGAACTAGACCACAGTCGGATTATATGGCATTTGTTAAGATTAAGGTTCAGCAGCCACTCATCACACCATGTTTGCAAGCGATCTAAGTTTTGTTGTAATTTCCGCGCATCCTCTGGTTTTTCAATCGAGTTCCATAAAACTTCAGATCGTCAGCGAACGTTACCTTCCGCATGTCAGGCAATCCAGGCAGTCGTTTACGTATATCAGAAAACAAAATGGGACCCAGAACGCTGCCCTGCGGAACTCCACTGTAAACGGTTTCCAAGTGAAACTTGGCGTCTCCAATACAAACACGCTGGCGCCTGTCTAAATAAATAATAAATAAATAAATAAACTGTATATTTAAGGCCCAGAGAGCCCCGTAATTTCCAACTTAGTATCGCGGTATAAATAATTACTATGTGAGCAGCCATATTAACAGCAGAAATGAGCAATATTGTAGGCATATCCGATTCAGAACGATTTGCCTTTTTAAAAACAATAGTCAACAATCTTTAACATAAACGGTGAACTAGAAAAGAAGCAGTAAAAAAACTCCTTTCTTCGGTTTGATGAATGTCCTTTCTTCGGTTTGATGAACGAATCTAGCCGTTCAAAAATTGAAAATGTTCAAAGAAATTTCACCAAAAAACTCCTATATCCGACTCTTTTAACTACTTCCTACTCAACAAGATGCCAGCTAACGAAGCTAGGTGCTCTTTGGGTCAGGAGACTTGGAAGCAGGCTTTTTGTCCCCTTTTTCGTCTTAATAATAGTTCAACTCTCCCAAAGCTTTCATCATTACCCCCGTTAGTCTTCCCTTATAACCTAAGAAATTCTGAACTAATTATACCTCCCCTGCATCCTCCACGTGTAAACGCTCTCTCTTCTTTGCTTCTAGGTATAGTTTTTCTTTGGAATAACTTGCCAATTGAAATAAGGTCGTTAACTAGTCTATCTGCATTCAAGCGAAGACTGCACATTTATCTTAACACTGATTCTATTAACCTTTTTATTTTCCTCATCTTTTCCCAGTAGCTTTCCCCATGACTCGGAGAAAGGACCATCGGGAATTTGAGTAACCCTCTTGAAACTATATTAACGCTACCTGGAGACGCCCATGAACTATAATGTCTCCTTATATCACCCGTCCTCCAAACGATGACGTCATTCGGACGTACAAATTCGGTGGTCCACAGTCTTAAATGCTGCGGTTTCTTTGGATACTAACCATCATCAGAATTCAATTCTGGATCCTATGATGCTGAGGACTTAAGTTCATTGACGCATTTTCGTGAGATTCTGTTTCATACGCCTAAGTGATCAAGAACGAATCACCTCGACGTTTCATTATCTCATTCTGAAATGCTACTGCAGTATTACCCTATTCTACCACCTGACTATTTTTCCTAAGCGGTTTTTCTCCTACCTTCTATTCGAAAAATGAAGGCCTATTGAACTCTGCCTCCATTTTCATGGTAGGAGTTTTTCACTGCCTATTTTTCTAGTTCACCATTAATTTTTAAAACATTGCTAACTGTTGACATAGCAGGACAATTTATGAATTTGTACATTTTATCTGCACACATTGTCATAACTTTATTTCGTTACTAATGTTTGCTTAGACAGTACCTTCCCGGTGCTAACCAAATATAAATTCTAAATTCTAAATTCTAAATCGGAGGCGGAGTTTAGCGAGACGCCAATTTAAAAAAAAATACGAGAAAAAACTGCTTCACTAATAAATTAATAGTTAGATGCAATGGTATAGTGCTGTGATGTTGCTGACAACGTATGAGGGTTCGGAACGCTCCTTGTCGTGTGAGAGATAATATAGCAGTGAGAGCTACTGTTTGTACCACCAGTGGAGGTGAGAGAGGACGAACTCATCGTGGACACCATGGTCAAAACGAAGAGGGGACAATAGAGGTCATAAGATCATCATCGAGATGCGACCCTGCCGACTGCATAGTCCACCAATCAAAGAGACGAAAACATCAGAACCAGCCATTATCATCAACAGATTCCGGTGACCATCGTCGGGGTTGCAAAAGCGGTTGTCAAGACTTGGCGATGCTTATTTAAAAGGAGGGAGGCAAAAAGTGAATGCAAAGATTGACTCTGCAGAGGATGATGGACATATAATAAGAGACCATTATAATATCAAGGGAGCTGCCTCAAATACCAGGAGGACCCTTTTTGAAATCAAAAAGTTGCGAGTTAGGGAAGGAAACAGACAATAAGGACTTTATATCTTCCGAAGTTAAATGTTTGCGTAACTTTGTTTTGAAATAGCTAATGTGGACGACAACCTAATTTTAAGTGGAAGATTATTCCAGAGGAAAGCATATTTGGAGGCTAAAAACTGACACCGGTTAGTTGTGGAGCTAAGGGGTGGTGAAATGATCATGGAGGAATTACGAGTATCATAGAGTCGATCTACCGGATTGAGAGCGTTAATTCGTGGGAGATTTGGGCTAGAGTTAACGCGAAACAGGAAGCTGAGACCGGTTTCGAGTCTTCTTACCCGCAGAAATTTAATGTTTGCTAACTTACATCTATCCATATAAGAGATACTGGATCCAGGAAGAGAAAATAGTCTTCGAAAAAAACCCTCTGAACTTTTTCAATCTTACTGCGGTCAGAGGCGTTCATCAGCCCAAAGAGGGGACAGCAGTGTTCTAGAATAGGAAGAACAAACATGTGGTACAGGTCTAACTTTATTTCCGGAAGGAATAAATTATGCGATATTAAACCAAATATCTGTGCAGCCTTTGCAGAAATTCGATCTGGATGAGGCGATAATGCTAGCTTGTTCGTGTAACTTAGACCTAAGTCTTTTATGGTTGATCGTTCTAAAAGTGTACTATTTTGAAATACGAGGGGTCCAGGAAGCATAGCGGGGCCAAAACACATAAAACTACTCTTGATTGAAGAAAACTCCATATGCCAAGTACAGCTCCAATGTGAGAGCATAAGTAGATCAGTGTTGATTTTATCCACGCAACTATTGGCAGTCTCTGTGAGAAAGTCGGCCAAGCATTTGAGAAGGTTGCCAGTCACATCCATTTGACGCAGCTTAAAGAGTAGACGGCTGTGTGGAACCCTGTCAAAGGCTTTGCTAAAGTTAATGTAGATTGCATCGACTGACAAACCCATTTCTAATGATTTTGTCCAACTTTCCATTTGTGAGAGCAGGGTTTGTGAGGCAGGATCGACCACTTCGAAATCCATGTTAATATGAACTAAGCAAGCTATTCTCTTCAAGATGCCTCATCAGTTCCGTTTTGATTATCTTCTCCATCATTTTGCAACAGATACTTGTGAGGCTGACTGTTCGGAAACTGTTTGGTTATGTCCTCTCTCCTCCTTTATAGATGGGGGTTATGTTGGCTATCTTCCACTCGGTAGGCAGAGCCCCCGCCTTTATCGAACTTTCAAATATCTTGGAGAGCGGAGAGGCCAGCTGGTCTGTGAGTACATTGAGAACTTTTGCGGATATACCATCTGGGCCAGGTGATTTAGTGGGCTGTAGCTGTTTTACAATTTTTCTTACTGTGTCCATTGGGAACGACACCGTGCCTTTTTGTTTATAGATGTGACAGTACTGTAGTATTCGTCCTCGTCAAAAGGCGGTTCCTCGATATACATGGACATAAAGAAATTGGATAAGAGGCTGGTCTTATTAGAGTTATCAGTAAACCTGTTTCCCTGATTGTCTTTAAGACAGAGAATGCAGTCGCGATTTCGTTTTGCCTTATTAACGTAAAGCATAAAACCTTTTCGAATTTCTTGGTATTTCTTTGACTATTTCTGACTCAAAGGTTGATCTTTCTTTTCTCAGAAGATTTCGACACCGATTTCGCTGTTTCTTTAAAGCGGTAAAATGTTTGGGTTGTTGATGTCTGGCATATGTTCTCCGCAGTCTCCTTTACTTCTTGAGATTCCTTTTTATTTCCGATGTCACCCACTCGGGTCGGGAGACGTTCGATCGCCTTTTAAGTGGGCAGAATTTCTCTACCAACTGCTGAATCAATTTACTAATGAAGAACCAGGCAGCATTTGGGTCAGGTACATGTGCAGGGCTCCCAGTTTATACCATTCAGTAATTATTTCATTTTGGGATAATCCCCTTTCCATACATTTCTCTCCCTAACTGCACGACGTTTGGGTACAGAAAAATGACTGTACTCCCAAGCAAGAACACAATGATCACTTCGTCCAAGTGGCTCGTAAGAACTTAATGCAAGGATGCAATTGTCGTCTCTTCTTATGATTAGATCAAAACAGCTTGTTTGCTGCTTATTTCGGAACCGCGTCTCCATCATGACATGTTGGGTCAGAAACTCGTCATTTATCAACTGAAGTAATTTTTGTTCGAATGAATTTTCCGATCGCGAGCAGTACATTGACATCCAATCGATATCAGGAGCGTTGTAATCTCCAAGTATTTATAAGTGCTTGCTACGGCAGATTTGCTTTACCTCTGTGATGAGTGCTTCGTCTGTGTCCGTTCGCTGTCCTGGGGGTCGATATACCACGGCAATATGGAGGTCTGGTTGGTTGGGACTTTCAGTTTACAACAAAGTATTTCGCAAGACGAGATCCTATTTGGCGAGGGCCCATCCGGAATGAAGTCAATGCCTACTCGTATGAACATTGCGATTCCATCACCCCTACGTCCGTTTCTATCCGAGCGGATAAGCTGAAAACTGTCTATCCTGACTTCTATTGTTCTAAGCTCAGATGACGCAAGAATACGATTTTAAGGTTTTGAACTAATGTTTCAATGTCCGCTTATTTAATATTTTTCGACGTTCTGATCTTTGTGTGAATTTTAAAGTTATTCTCGTTGTCTGCCATACATACCTTTCAGAGTTAAGCATCATAAGTGATCTTCGTAAGTGATCATCGGAGCCAGTTAGTCTTTAGCGAGCCCAGAAGCGAAAACTTGCAAACCTCTTTTTAAAAGGGAATCGTTTCTGGAGGCATTCCAGACAAACTGGCCCAGATGAACACTTACGGTAATATAAGCAGCGACGCAACATTTGTAGAAGCGAAGGTACTAAGCTGCGAGGAAGTTCAAACTGAACAGCTGGCCAAAAATCGTAAGATCATCCCAAAAGGAAGGATAGAATATCTGCATTATCAATTACGGAACTTACCAATGAACTGTGCGAACCTTTGTCTAACATATTCCAAAAAGTCCTTAGAAGAAGGCATACTCCCAGAAGAATGGAAGTGTGTATTGATCACCTCGATCTGTAAGGGAGGTTCACGACTGGAATGCGAAAATTACTGCTCTGTCAGTTTAATTACTATAGCCTGTAAAATAATGGAGCGTATTATCGAGAGACATTTAATTAAAAATCTGGAAAACAACCAACTTTTATTCAATGTGTAACATGGCTTACGTCTAGGGCGTTCCTGTCTCACGAGTGCTCTTCGGTCGCACGAGAAATTGCCAAAAGGCCACAGATAAGGGTTATCCAGAAGATATTATATTTTAAATTCGAAGAAGGCTTTGATCGCGTACCACACAGGCTTCTTTTACAGAAGATTTTTAATGCCCGAATTCGAGGTCTAGTTTTCAACTGAAGCAAACTTTTCTTGTCGTTCGGAGTAAAGTGTGGTGTTGTTGGAAACTCTAGCTCGGAATGGGCAAATATAGAAAGTGGTGTCCCACAGTGTTCTGTTTTGTGCCCGCTACTTTTCTTATCTACGTGAACGACTGCCTCAATGACTAAGATTTGAAGCTGTCATGTTTGCAGATGACATAAAAAACGGACTGAAGTCAACTGCTCTGATGACGCAAAACGGGTTGCACTCGAATATCGAAAAACAAGTTCCTGGTAAGGCAGGCGGCTTTTAAAGTGTAATGTATTCAAGTGTGTGATTCTACGCATGAGCGTTGGTCAAAAGTTATCTTAGAAACACCAGTTCTTTATACATGGCCCTGCACTTAAACGAGTGGAAACACACAAATTTATGGGCATGTGGACAACTGCGAATTTGACGCCCTCAGCCGACTCTAAGAAAGCAGTCTAGAAGGCAAAATGTACATAACATTGAAACAGACGTGAGTTTGACTTGTTCCCCTGATCTCTTTAGAAGAAGCTTTGGCGTATTCGTTAGGCCACATTTGAAGTATGTAAGGCCAGCGTGGACAACGTGGACGAAGAAAGATGTTGACCTCTTTGACCAGGTGAAACGGAGAGCAACTATGATGCTCGATGGTCTTAAGGCTGTACTGCACCAATACGATTGAAAAAGCTTGACTTATTTTCTCTTTCCTACAGTCACGGTGTAGCCTGCTCTGGACAATCCGGATTATATGGGACCATGATTCCTCCCTATGAGCGGAGGATTTCTTCGAAGTTTCATGTAAAACTCACCTGCATGGTCATCCTTACAATGTCAATAGCGAGCGCAGGCGATTGAACCACAGAAAGTTTGTCTTCAGCCAACGAGTTGTACGACATTGAAACTCGTTACCAAGTGAGACGGTTACTGCCGAGAGCATTTCGGATTTTAAACGAAGGATTTATGGTATAATCTTTGACAAAAGACGACTCCCACAACATGGTTACTAAAGGCCTGTCTTGTTAAATCTTTCGGGCTGTAACTTTCCTTCACAATGTTTTGTTTCTAACCGTGAAAATGCACTTGACTCAAAAACATTTTTTTATGTCCACAATTTTATATTAACTGTACATTTGCAATGATACTTTTACATTAATAGGGTCATCAAGGACAATGCCTGCATTTCCTCAAAATATGCATATACTTATCTATATAAAACATAAAAGAGGCTCGCCGATGAAGAACAGCATAAGCACAATAATAAAGGCAGAACAAAAGCCATATTTTCACCCTCCATCACTCAAAGTAGGCAGGATACAAACACATTTTTTTCCCTGGTAGATCATTTTATCCGGTAGTTCAAGGGGTCCCTGAGGCTACTGAGGAAACTTTCAAAAGAGAGCTCAAACAGGTTTTTTGGCATTTCAAAATTTAATGAATATTACTCAGGAACCCGTTGCAATGATCGAACTCAAACTTTTCTTCCACTCGGTTCTTCTGCTTAAAACTGGCACGGAGGAGATACGACTATGACTGTTAAAAGTTCTCTTGGGAATCAAACATCAGTTAGGTTTTTCCATTGAAGCGCACATGCTAGCTTTCAACTTCTTGTTGCTAGGAACATAAAATCGCGATCACTCGGACAATATGGGTTTTAACTTGAGCTTTCGGTCTCGTACAGGAGGCCAGCATTTGAGCATGTGAACATGCAACAAGAAATAAGTGCTTTTTGCAGTCTAGACAGAGAAAGAGTTAGGGTGGAGGGGGTAGGAAGATTTTCATGATATGGCCGACTCCACGCCGTTTCCCTGCATCGTGACGGCGTTCATTCCTTACTGGGAACTGGGCCCCTCCTCTTATCTCGCGATCGAAGTGCAAACTTAAGTGCGTTTATGTTTTACCCTATTTCTTGGCCGTTACAGGGAACTTTCTAGTCATTTTCGGTTAAAAAAATCCTTTTTAATATCTTATGTTATTTGTGCAAGCCCAAATAAGCAGTTGGATAAATTGGTTGCGCCTTGCGCAATTGCAGTTTGAATCCGTACCTAGCTTTCATTTTATATTTACTTTAGGAAATAAGCTGCATTATTAGCCTTTTTAAGCATGCTATTGTAAATTATTCTCTCATTTTCTCTATTAATAAAGCCAAAATCCTGTCAAGTAGTTTACGATGTCCCGGTAGCGACTTGAAAAAGCACGTTAGGTTACAGCCTCCTCTCTATCCTTGAGTAATAGATTAATCGGAGGAGATACATCTGGCGTTTGTGATACTTCACAGACTTGTGCAGATATTATAGTTTCTAAAATTCCCTTGGTTCATCTTACCATTCTTGATCATCTGGTCGGTCAAGCGTACAACTCGTCATACAATAATCGGTCTTCATTGGGTAAATAATAGATGTAAGGGCACGCAGCTCGTTTTTGAAAGCTTAGTGAAAATTCTAATTTTTTTTATGATTTCCTCATCCCCAGCTTAAATTATTAGCGGTTTTTCGGATAAAATTTTTCATTTCTAACACTTTGTCAACTGCTTTTACTTGTGATGCTCGTCCTCTCCAACAGGTGGGAAGCTTTTGTGTTAACTTTTCACGCCACCTAGCCTCATTATGGATCAGGTTGATCCGGTATACTAAGACTTTTTCTGAAGCACGTCTTAAGGTACTTAGTTAAATTGTGGAAACTAATTCGGACAGGAATCTCGGCAGTCGAACGAGTGCACGCCATATTCCTTGAATATGAATTTCTCCGGATAAAGATTAAAAAGGATTGTTCACAAAACCTACAATTCTTGACGATCTACAGATCACCGAACATTCCAAGTGTAGCTGATAAGTCCCTCCACCATTTGCTCAAGGAAGTAGCAAGTCACCAGGCGGTGCTTATTGCTGGAGATTTCAATGTACCTATGGAAGACTAGGTAAATCTGACAGTTGACGGTGCGCCAACTTCCTTCGGTTACAAGCTAATTGATCTCAATCTCGACCAACCTCTGCTACAGAAGGTTAACATACCAACGAGATTTAAAGAGAACCAGAGAGCCAATTGCCTGGACCTAGTATTTACGAAAGATTTCTCTAGCATTAATTATGTGTATTCTATTGCACCCCTTGGTAAGAGTGACCATAGTACACTGACGTGGGATTACTCACTTTATTCTCAGTGCCCGAATGGAACAGAATGCAAGCGAAATATATGGAAGGCTGATTTTAACGCGATCAGTAAAGAACTGATGTCTATGAGATGGGATTGTTTGCTTAAAGGGAATCCAGAGGATGACTGGCGGTCATTTAAGACAGTCTCCCTTGATCTGATTGAATGCTTTTTTTCCAATGAAGGTGCAAAAAAATACTAGTCGCCCAGCCTGGTTAACAATAGAACTTAACAGGCAGTTAAAGAAGCAGAATAAAATGGAAGGTTTTTCAGGGAAACATGGTCAGCAGAGCATCTTAAAGAATTTCGTCATCAAAGAAACGCTGTATAAGAAAATGATTCGTCAGGCAACGAAGAACTATGAATCAAGAATTATTCAACAGGCGGAATATAAAGCAAAAATTTTATTCCATTATATCAATAGTCAAATAAAAAACAAGGACCCAGTAGCAGTACTCATGGATGGGAATGGTTTTGAAGTCGTTGAAAATTGCGACAAAGCCGAGCACTAAGGTCGGTTCTTTGCCTCGGTATTCCCTAGAGAACCCGGAACTTCAGCTTGACCACGTCCGCAGTGCTTTTATAGACGCCAGTCCAGTGCTTGAATATATACTCTTGCAGGAACCTCTTGTGGAACGAGAACTGCGAAATCTGAAAGAAGCGAAGTCATCTGGTCCAGACGATTTACTGGCAAAGTTCATGAAAGAACTGGCCAGCGAACTCTCCAAACCACTAGCACATATATTCAATTCATCCTTTGAATCAGGGAAACTGCCATCCAAATGGAAGGCAGCAAATATATACCCCACATACAAAGAGTGGTGCTCGATCTAATGTCAACAATTATCGGCCTGTCAGCCTTACCTCCATTTTCTGTAAAATAATGGAATTAATAATCGAGAAGGCAACTATGAAGTTCCTTGAGGAAAACCGATTCCTCTCAGATCTCCAGCATGGCTTCAGACAGAATCGCTCCTGTCTTTCCAGTTTATTTCTCTCCACGGAGCAGTGGACTTGTGCACTGGACGTAAATGGTATGGTTGACGTCATATACACTGATTTCAAGAAGGCGTTTGACAGTGTTCCAAAAAAACGTCTCATCTATAAATTATCTTCCATTGCCATAAGAGGAATGCTGCTGACATGGATCGCAGACTTTCTTACACGTAGATTGCAAACTGTGTGCATCGATACCTCGAAGTAAACACCTTCTTCGGTTCTAAGGGGTGTCCTCCAAGGCTCGGTATTAGGGCTGTTACTCTTCTAAGTGTACATCAACGACTGTGTCGATGACCTGGATTGCAGTACCATCATGTTTGCAGATGATGTTAAATTGTGGAGGGTCATCAGATCTGATTCCGATAGGCACGCACTTCAAGAGGATCTCAACCGTCTTAGCAACTGGTCTGCTCGTTGGCTCTTAAATTTTAACTTTGGGAAGTGTGTGGTCCTAAGACTGCGTACCAGAAGGACCAGTGAGGAGGATGAGTACTACCAATGCATTCTCAATGGACAGCCCATTTCAATTGTTGAGGAACAGAAGGACCTCGGTGATCTAATAAACTCCTCACGTAAACCATCTTCACAGTGTTTAAAGGCAGATAAACGCGCTACACAGGTCTTATTTGCGCTCTGACATGGATTTGTGCAGATTGGTAAGGAACTCTTTCGAAAAACCTACGGGGTATTTGTTCGATCTCACTTGGAGTATGCCATCCAGGCCTGGCGTCCTTGGTTTAAGAAGGATTATCTACAACTGGAACGAGTGCAGGCGAGGGCTACGTAGATAGTCAAGAATCTTAGTCATCTGCCTGACGAAGCCAGACTGGTTGAACTTGATTTGTTTCCTCTAAATTACAGGCAACTACGTGGTGACCTCATCAAAACCTACCGGATTGTGAGAGGCCGGGTGTGCGCCCTAGAATTTTCTGACTTCTTCGAATTGGCTGGGATGGAACGTCTGCGGGGTCATCCTTTTAAAACTGCAGAGGAAGTTTGTCTACACGGACGTCCGTCGGAACGCCTTTTCGCAGAGGGGTCATTGGAGCATGGAACGGACTCCCTGACGAGGTGGTCCTTTAAGAAACTGTTGACACATTTAAAATTCAAACTAGATACTCATCTTCTGCGAAATTATTGAAAATATAATGAAGATTGTGTAAGCAGTGGCAGCTTGCGCCTGGCCCACACATATCGATAATCCTACATTTTCATTTGTCAGATTTATCACTGCAAACGTTTGTACTATTGACATTTTGCATGTCACTTAATTCGATTTCCAAAAATAAATTGTCTGCAGTTACCGATGTTATTGTCAACTTATTAACTGGCAGGAAATCTATATTTCGGAGCTCACCCGACGTAACCTCATTGTTAGTTTTTTTAAGTGTAATTTTTCGTCCACATTATTTCCTAATTTCTTGTTTTGTTTAATAAATTTCCTCATATTGGAAAATAAGTGCAGTATTTTATATTTTAAAAAAATATTTTGGAAAAAAAATCCTTTAGCATTTGCTTTATGAAAAAGAATTTTCCGTGAGCACCGAACTAGTCTGTTTGGAATAACATTTGTCATTCTCCTGTTGAGTTTTGGTAGTTTTTTGCCTGCTGATTGCTCAATTGAATTCTGCAATTTCTATTTTGTGCTCGTCCTCAAACGGTGTATATTTGGCAACCATTAAATTATCGCTGAAATTCGATCGCAAGATCTGCTTGATTGTCGCAGAAAATCAGTTGCTTGATTTTTCCAAATTTTAAACAAATTATAGCCTCCTCCAAGCAAAAATGAGAAAGAAAATCTCAGCTTGTGGCAAGCTCTCAGCCAGTGAATCAAAGCATTGCTTGGGTGCTAGGGGTCACAGCAGTGCTATTCATATGCAATCAGTTGTTAAAGCTAAGCAGCTTCATCTGTCTGCATTACAAAATTGTAATGACTTCATGCTTAAGTTTGGATCAGTTCTCTCGATACTGGGGAACATAGTCGACGATAACGTCTCTGCTATTCCCTCTCAAGAATGTCAGCCTCTGGACTCTCATCCCTTTGGTTGCCAGTGAAAATAATATCGACAGAAAAGAAATTATTATTTTCCTTTAAAGGATGTTTTCCGAGACAGACGAACTACTGATGTTGCCGTAGACTTCCTGTACTCGTGTGGATTCGACTACAAAATAGAGGAAGCCAAACGCCTTTCCACACGTAGCAAAAATCCACCTAAATTTTTCACTTCTTTTCACTTCTTTGCATAACGAGATCACATTTCCCGTTATCTACAAGTTGCAAACTGTCTACTTTATCACGATCTCAAACCGATGAGGGCGAATAGATGCAGTGCCCCTCTCGCACAGGTCTATGGCCACTCAATGTAGTATCCATAAGTCTGGACATGGCTATGCAAACCACAACAAGACGACACAGCAATCTCCTCGGTGGCCGGTTCAAAAACCCTTGTAACTTCACCTCCCACCTCCCAATTCACCTCCATTTCAACCTCGGTAGCTTTCAACCATATTGTTAGCCCAACTTTAATGTGAGTAACTCCGTCTAAAGGGCCAATGTCGACTGTTTCTCCATTTCAAAGTTGTTTTCTTGAATTCCTTCTGGTGACTTAGTACAAAAAACGGGTTCAAGTCCACCTCGTTCCCATTCCACGCCATTCAATCCGGTCTCTAGCTGTCGATATCGCACTGATATACTGAAATCTCGACACATCGAGATATGAAATCGCCCGTGTTCTTTGGGTAATCTATATTAAGGCTTCGGGCCGTGATTGTTTGGCGTGCTGTTATTTGAGCGAGCTAGATGTACCTATATTTGATCCAAAGGACACAAGTCAGCCTAGGCTTCTTCACAAGCCTCATCAGGGTCCTGTTCCTAGAAATGCGAGCCCTTTGATCAATATAAATGCATCCAACGTATAAATGTTAAATATCGTCCACTTACATACCCTTCCCTTGAGGGGAACATAGCACGAGAACCCTAAAACCGCACAGCCCACCTAGTTAGAGGTCCACGTGCTCTGAAGAGTTGAAGTGGCAAGAGATAAAGGATTACCACACCTTAATTTCTGCCTAACTGTGTGGCAGTAGATTTTTAAGCTGAGCGTCCAAATAGGCCTCGTCGGTGCAGGGAGGAAAACTCACTGTATTTATGGGACGAACCACCACCCCTATCACCGGTAGGTTGCCTGTTGTACATATAAGTAAGAAAAGGAAGCGGAGACGAATTTCGTGTCTGAGGAATCAGGGGAAACTTTGCCTACAAGCAGGCATCCCGAGCGACCAGGTAAGACTGTAATTTTATTTGAATTCTCATTGTCTTAGTCTTTTTACAACCATCTTCTCAAAGTGACTCCAACTCAGAAATACTTAGAAGGCATAAAATTCTAGCGAAATGGCAGCTATGGATGATGGGCATTCAACGCCGCATCATGTCCAGGCTACGAACGGTTGAGCTGGCTTAAGCCGGGAAGAGGGTGCAAAGACACCCATCAGAATTCCCTTTTAACAGTTGGTTGATTTTTTTTCACTTACCCACACTATCTATTTATAGAAGGCCACCCTGCATTTGCAACCTCCACTCATGTCCCCCATGAGGACAACCCACCTACCCCATGATTAAACGCATCCCAACGACCCACATTGTACATATAAAGAGGACTATTAACTATTTATGTGCATAGATTATTTTGCACGTTTTATAATATATATTTTTATAATTTCCTATCAAATATGTGGTAACATTTTCTTTACAAATTTCGGGGTATGGTAAAATTCGACTATAGACGCGTATACGCGAGCTACATAGGATGGGAAATGATGGTTACGTAGTAGGCGGACGCAGTAAAGTAATTCGATTGGGCGCGCCATATATATTCGTTTTGGATGGGGGGTTGAACAGCCAGTAGCGGAACCTCTTTCGACTATGTCGACTTATCTCGACATTTCAATATTAGGCGTATATCGACACAGAGGACAAAGTCGATATCCAGTCGATATACCTATCTTGACATGTCAATATCCTGGCGATATATGGTGGATATAGTTACGCTATTAGGGTTATTAACCTACAAATTACAGATTTGTATAACAAATCAACTTCCTAGCCCTTCCCAACATAACTTACTACCCAATCGCTCTTGTGAAAAATGTCACCTGTCTTTTCTAAAGCTATTAACACTTCTTCCTAATGATCATCTTTCTGTGGTCGTTATCTTTTTTGATCTTAGCAAGGCCTTCGATAAAATGCCTCATAAAAGACTTATAGTTAAGTTAGAAGCTTAAGGACTTCGTAGTTCCTTTAATGATTTCATTTCGTCATATCTAACTTATCGTAAACAAAAGGTTTTAGTGGGGTCCTCATTTTCAGCTGAGACCCCTACTTTAAGCGGTTCCCTTCAAGGCACCGTGCTAGGTCCTCTTTTATTTTTGCTTAACATCAATGATATTTCATCCACAGTTAACCACTCTCAGTCTTTTATTTATGCAGCCGATCGTAAATGCGTATATTCCTTCTGTAAATCTTCGGCCCAACGATGCTTCGAAAAAATCCATGCAGACTTGCTCGGTCTTTCCCCGTGAAGCTCAACGTGGCAATTGGAACTCTCACCTTCTAAGTGTCGTTACAAGTTCTTTGGACTAGAAAGACTACCAAAACCAGTTATTTTTCAAGGCACTTCTATGACTAAATGTTCCATCATCAGCGCTATAAGTTCAAGCTTTACAAATAATTTAGATCTGTCGCTTCATGCCGAGGGAATCACGGCCAAAGCTACCCAGATTTGTGGCATTATTTCTAATAATTTCTATCTTCCTGAAATTAACTTAAGACTTTTCGAATGTTTGTCCTTCCCATTCTTGAATATTGGTGCCCATTTGTGGTTTATTGACCGATGCTAGCCGTTCTAAAATTGAAAATTTCCAAAAACATTTTACGCGGAAACTATTCCTTCGACACTTTCAACTACCTCTTACTCAAATGGGTGCCAGCTGACTAACCTTAAATTTTTATGGGTCATTCGACTCCTTTTATTTTTGTTCCAATGATAGGGTCCTTCCGGGTACTCAAATAAAACATCTGTCTATCGTTAGTAGATCTCCTGCTACATGGAACGATGACTAGTACCTCCGACATAATTATCCAGCATGCCTTTCAAGTCATTTGAGTAATTTTCTCCGAAACTGAAGAAAGGATAAAACGCAAGCATTATTTTATGCTGCGTAATATTCCAAATCACGTTTCTGCTATCGATGGTATGCCTTGGGATTCAGAGTCACGCACGCTAAGCGACCACGCTCGCTCAGTCATAATGTCCCAATATTAATTACTCTTTTCTCCTTGACAGAATCCGACTCCATAGTGTCTAGGAAAGAGATAAGTAAAGAAATTGCACTGTTCAGTTTTCCCTGACTTCACCCTTCTGCAATGTAAGCTGAAAAATTGTAATCGTAGACCAGCAACAAAAAAATGGCTAGTCTTGTTGCCATTTTGAACAAGTCGCATTCAATGTCATTTATGACCTCGCCATCTGAATCCCTAGCTCGTTCTGTGCGGAAAATGATTTTAATTGATCTTTAAGGACTTCAAGACAACCATTGTTCTCTTCATATCATATCCACGCCAAGTCCACCAGTGACTCCCTGGTAAACCAAAGCAGATCGTTAGCTCAAAGGCAAGTTCAACTTAAGTTTCACTCACTGGAAAATCAAAAAATCTAGCTTCTACAGGAAACATACTCCCTTAAGATCGCTTATTACTCCTCAAAACACCCTCAAACTCACTACCTTGAATTCGCAACTACGCCGAGACTTATACTGAGTTTTCTAAACCAAATATTCCAGCATTCTCGTTCAAGAAAGACGCTGCTGTTCCATTCGTAGCAGTGCACCTCCCACCCCGCAACACTGTGCTTGAACTCCTAAACATTATCTTGCGGTTTTTGCCCAGTGGTGCTGAACATGGCGTCTTCTTCTTTTTGGAATAAATGATCCGTTATGGTAGTTGGCGATGACCACCAGGCTCAGCTTAGCATAGATGGGCACGACATAAACGTGTCTGACGTTGTAAAGGATCTGAGCATATCATATTCAAACGGTCTTAATCTTTAAGAGCATTGTGTCCTGATTGTCTCCAAAGCTCGAAAAACCACCGGGTTTATCTTCTGAAAATTCAAAATTATCAATATAAGACTCCACCTTTTTAAAATGTACCTAAGGCTTGGTATGGAATACTGCTCGTATCTATTAAGCATGCTGAGCGCTAGTGAATGGAAGAAAATAGAATCGGTCAAACATTTCTTTACTTCAAGATATGTATCATCGGAGCACCGTTGTCTGACGTATCAAGAGCACTGTATGCTTACAACAATGCATCCCATATGCCTTCGTTGATAAAATAAGAGACTCTTTTTAACGTTTTTGAGCTTTTAAGCAGTCAAAAGACAATTAGGCGAGCATACGTTACCTTCCGATAAATTCTCATCAAGCCTTCACATTGTATCACTGTATCATTAAGTCAAATATGCGGATAAGTAGAACAAATTTTACTCGTTGTCAGGGTGGGGGAAGGGAAGAGGAAAGAAACAAAATTGCGGTCCGTTTTCTGATCATGGTCAGAGGACTGGTGGCCACCGGGACAGGTAATTAGATGCGGGCAGCTAAATTGGTGGCTTTCGGCCACGGTAATTGTGGTGCTTGTATAAAGTTCTTTTGAGCTCGCAGGACCGGTTTGCGTAGCCTGATTGCAGCTGCTTCTGCTGTAGCCAACAGGCGCTGTCCAAGGAATTTTTTATAGGTTGATGGGACCTTGTAAATTACTTGGAAAGCCTCTTTGACATTTACACGATGTCCTGTGTCTACCACATGCGCGAGGATAGAGCTGTTTATGTTCTTTATCTGCCCTTTTCCTTACCATGCTGGAAGGAGTTCTCGTACTCTTTTGGACAAACGCCAGCTCGTGTGAACAATATATTCTGCCTGACAGAAGCAGGTGAAAGATAAAATGCACATCGCGGTTGTCTAGGTTGTCAGTTTGTCCTCGCCCCTCCATAAAGGATGGGAGTAGTCGAGAAAATTGCGTGGGCATGAGCTACTGGAAAGGTGCTTGACACAACTTGGCTTAGGCGCCTTCGTGGGAGTTCACTTGCTGAGTCCCCTTGAAATAGAACCCTGATGAATAGTTGTTTCTTGTTTGCCGTTAGCAAAGGCAGCTTTGGAGGTCTTTCGGTCATATTCTTAGCAATAAATCTATCTGTATATCCATTCTGTCAAAAAGTGCTTTCTACAACCTTAAGCTCTTCGTCAATGCTATCGGCCGAGCAGATCCTTTTCGCCCTTTTTGTCATACACCGCACTAAATTAAGCTTAAAGTTCAGCGGTAAAAATCTTCCAAAGTGAGTGTTTTGTCCGGACCATGGTTTTCTTACGATAGACATTATGTCAAATACTCCTGTCAGGCCTTGTACTCAAAAGCACGTCCAGAAAAGTGAGCGATCCGGATTGTTCTTCTTCCACTGTAAATTTGATTGACGGGTGCGCCTGATTTATGATATCTATTGCAGTTGAAATGTCCGTTTGCTCAGATACAACCGCAAAGACATCATCCAAGTAGCGCCCATAATATTTTTAAACAATTTATCTGCGGACCTAGCTGTAAATCTTCCAGCTGGCCCATGTAAAATATTCGCCATAAGTGGGCCCATAGCTACTCCGTCTATATGTCTGTACAAGTTGTTGTTAAATAGGAACTGCACGTTCAAGGTACATTTTTAGAATAGTTCCTTCAGCGCATTCACTGGTATTCCTATATCTTGTTGGCTGGAAGTAATTAATTCACAGATATAGGTGGCTGTCTCCGTGACTGGCACGTTCGTAGAAAGAGACGAGACATCCAGTGAAAACATCGTCATCCCGTTCAGGTCGAAGTCTTTCACGCCTTCAACGACCTCAAAATTATCTCGGTAGCTATGTGGCGCTAGCTGCTCCTGTATGGGCTTTAGTTTGTCCAATAACCATTTTGCTATCGCATGGTACGATGAGTTCTTCATATCAAGGATGGGACGAACGGGTGTGCTATCTTTGTGGATCTTTGATAAGCCGTACAATCCAGGTGCATTCGTGCCGACGGGGCGGAGGCGCTCTAGGTAATTTTCGTTTATCATACCTTCCGTTTGAAGTCTTTTCAAACAGTCAGTCAGTTGTGTTTCTACCTCATTAGTCCGATCCTTCTTCTTTTCCGTCTTTATAAACTTTTCCTTCTCTGATAGAATTGCTTGTAATTTCATAATATAATCTGTTCTGTCCATTAAGACAATGCCCATTCACTTATCTGGCCTCGTTATGAGGACAAATTTTTTTCACGGGGATCTTTTAATTACTCCATGTGCGACTTTGTTAGTAAGCCTCGACATTTCTGGCCATTGTTCGAATATTGATAAGAACATTTAACTAACGCAGACTTAAGGTATTGTACGCTGTCTTTCGAAACTGGCTGGAGGTCGTGAGTTTGAGTAAAAAGGTTTTCAAACTGTGTTTCTAGCTCTTGTTGGCTGGGTTTCTAACGTGGGCAGCAAGACGTAGGATCAAGTTATAAGGCTTCGATCGACGTTTTATCAAGAGATATAGACAAAAGATCGTGAACGTACCGACTTGGGTCTTCTGGCAGCTTCGATTGTGGTCTGCATTCGTGTATACTCCGAAGTAGGACAGCTATTTTTATTTCTCCACGTTTTTCCCAAATAGACACCACATATTTCTCAAATTCCTCTCTTTCATCTTTATCAAGGTGGTCGAGTATGGCTGCACTTTAAGCGTAATTTAGTGCGGTGTAAGACACAAAGGACGAAAAGGATCTGCTCGACCGATAGCATTGACGAAAAGCTTAAGGTTGTAGAAAGCACTTTTTGACAGAATGGATATACAGATAGATTTATTGCTATGAATATGACCAAAAGACCTCCAAAGCTGCCGTTGCTAACGGCAAACAAGAAACAACTATTCATCAGGGTTCTATTTCAAGGGGACGTAGAAAGTTAACTCCCACGAAGGCGCCTTAGCCAAATTGTGTCAAGCACCTTTCCAGTAGCTCATTCCCACGCAATTTTCTCGACTACTCCCATCCTTTACGGAGGGGGCAAGGACAAACTGACAACATAGACAACCTCGATGTGTATTTTATCTTTCACCTGCTTCTGTCGGGCAGATTATATTGGTCACACGAGCCGGCGTTTGTCCAAAAGAGTACAAGAACACCTTCTAGCATGGTTAGGAAAGGGGCAGATAAAGAACATAAACAGCTCTATCCTCGCGCATGTGGTAGACACAGGCCTTAGTGTAAACGTTAAGGAGGCCTTCCAGGTAATTTACAAGGTCCCATCAACCTATACAAAAAATTCCTTGAACAGCGCCTGTTGGCTACAGCAGAAGCAGCTGCAATCAGGCTACGCAAACCGGTCCTGTGAGCTCAAAAGAACTTTATACAGGCACCACAATTACCGTGGCCGAAAGCCACCAATTTAGCTGCCCGCATCTAATTACCTGTCCCGGTGGCCACCAGTCCTCTGACCATGATCAGAAAACGGACCGCAATTTTGTTTCTTTCCTCTTCCCTCCCCCACCCTGACAACAGTACAAATTTGTTCTACTTATCCGCATATTTGACTTAATGATACAGTGATACAATGTGAAGGCTTGATGAGAATTTATCGAAAGCTAACGTATGCGCGCCATATTTTCTTTTGAATTTTTCTATGTGAATTTTCGTTATTTTTTAGCAGTCGTTCATTTATTCCCTTTACCCTGGGAGGCAGCTTGACCACTCTCTGGGCAACAGTCATCGCAATGTCTTTTTTTTCTTCCATTAGCTCGCATAGTTAAGCATCATCGCTTTTTTCGGTAAACGCCACAGCAATATGGAATAAACTACTCCAGAATATCAAACTCCTGTGAAATGTTTCTTTGTTTAAGAGTACTTTTACTAGTTTTGCATTCAGAACGGCTTCCAGGAATTCTGGGTGCGAACACAGTCGAATCTGTTTTCCTGATCGATGGAATACGCGGCATTTGAGCCAGACCCCAGGTCTTTCCTCGAGGACGATGGCACCGTCTCTGCAGCCTGTATCCGGTGTCTTCTTCGGCAGACAGTGGGTAACCGTCCACTGATGCATTACTGTACGGAGCAGAATCCCGGTTCCTTAAAAAGACAGAGGGACTGTTAGCACACTGCACTTGTGCTAGCCCTTCCCCACTAGAATCCCACGGGCAGCAGTTTTTCTCTTGAGTATCAAAAAGTTAGGAAAATAGTAATAAAGATTGACCTCCAGGAGTTATTTTCACTGCTAGCCTGATCCTTACTGCATATTTTCGTCTGATATTGTCTGTAAACTGACGTTAGATACAATTATTATTATTATTATTATTATTATTATTATTATTATTATTATTATTATTATTATTAGTATTAGTATTACGATAACAGTAGGTATGTCAACGTGTCTGTTGGTTTAAATGGTGTCAGACACCCAGGCCTCCAACTGTTTCCGCCCTGTCTTATTGCTGGCTCGCGCCACTAAATAAATAAAAGTTTTTATTTTTTAGCGCCCTAAAATTAAAATAATTATAATGTGCACATTGGCGCTCTGTGTGAGTGGCCAAATATACAGCAGAATTTAAAATTCGAAGAAAGTGGAACCAGTATGTTTCACACCAGCCGGTGACTTGTGCTTTTAAAATAATCATCAATAGTTTTTAGGAAAAAAATTGAAGTTAGAATGAAGCACTGAAAAAACTCCCACAAAATGATGGAAAAGTTCAGGGAGCCCCCACTTTCCAAGAAACACTTATGAGAACAACCTGTTTTGCGAGGAGATTTGAAGGACCATGGAACTGTTTGGACCGCATTACATGCAAAGTTACGAAATTTACGAAAGATTGATCTCCACTCGCAAACGGATTATCCAGCAATTGAGTACGATGAAGTCAATATAAAGCGTTCAGGGCTACTTTTTTCCATGAGAATGGACGATGAAAGTGTGGGCTGGACATTCCAATAGTCAGATTGGACTTCCAATGATGGTTAACGGTCGACGAAACAAAGCTGCTTAAAAATTTTCATGCCAGTATGACCCGATTATTTAACGATGCTTCGACTGAGGGATGGGTTATGGATACTTGTTATTTCCTGGGGGAACCAATGCACGGAAATTTAATTTTGCAGACATGTTCCTAAATTCGCGGTGATCCTTCCTCAGAGTCATGGAGAAAGTTGTTTGAGAAGGAAGATAAAAATGCAAGGTATTTGAATCAGCGTTAAGCTAAATTTGCAGTTTTCGCTTAAAAGAAGACAGGTTTTTGATAAACTTATATCTATTGGTGGATTATTCCAAGGAAAGCAATATGTGGAAGCAAATAACAGAGAGCGTTAAGAAGTGAGGATAGAGGAGGAGGTATAATTAAGTAGATTATATGGATGAATAGCGGGGGAATATCTGAACTAGTATTAAGGTGGAAAAGGAAACAGAAACCAGCTTCCAGTTTACGAAACCATAGCAATTGTCGGTTAAATAGTTTGCACCTATTCGAGTTGGAGGTAGTTGAATTTGTCAGAGGTAAGAGTTTCCGAACAATATGACTTTGGAAATATTCAATTTTAGAACAGCTTGACTCGTTTAGTAAAGTGACGTATTGGCAGAAATATTCAATAATGGGAGGTACAAATATTCGATAAAGTCTTGCTTTAATTTCTGGAAGGAAAAAATTATAAGATATAAAAGCAACAAACTTAGAGATAAGCGATCTTAATTATTTGTGAGGCTTAAACCTAAGTCCTTGATGGTAGGACATTCGGTCATAGGGATGCCTCGAAAAATAACTAGTTTATGTAGACCTTCAAGCCCATAACACATTTAGGACACTTAGAAGGTGAGAATTCTATTTGCCACTTTGAACTCAGCGGAAACAGCATGAAAGTCTGCATGGGTTTCTGTCTAAGCACCGTTGGGATGTAGATTTAGAGAAAAGAATATACTCATTTAAAGAGCTTCAGCGTAAATCAAAGATCAAAAGTGCTTAAATGATGACGAAATATCATTTGTGTAAAGCAAAATAAAAGAGGATCTAGTGCGGTGCCTTGAAGGACATTACTTGCAAAATGGGTCTCATCTGAAAATGAGGACCCCACTAAGACCTTGTGATTCCGATTACATAGATATGACGTACTGAAATCAATAAGGGGACTTCGAAGCCTTGAATTTTAAATTTAACTATGAGTCTCCTAAGACACTTTCATAAAGGCCTTACTAAGATCAAAATAAAAAACGATCATTGAAAGATGCTCATTACGAAGAGAAGTTAGTATATTTATAAAAGACGTGTGACATGATTTGCAAGAGCGATCGGGTAAGAAGCCATGTTGGGAAGAGCTAACAAGTTGATTGACAGTTTATTGAGGGAATTAGGCTTTCGCCCTTGAACTCCATATTCACATTTGAAAATGGCAATAGAATAAACGTTTACAACATTAAATCTGACAAATGTTAATGTAAAGTTATCAATATATGTGGGCCAGGCGCAAGTTGCCACCACTGACTGGATCTTCATCATATGCACAATAGTTTCTCAGCAAATGAAAACATAATTTGCCTTTAAATGTGTCAACAGTTTCTCAAAAGACCACCTTGTCAGAGAGTCCGTTCCATGCTCAGACGACCCTGTGTGAAAAGGCGTTCCGACGGACGTCCGTGTGGACCAACTTCCTCTGACGATGTTCGGTCCCAGCCAATTCGAAGAAGTCAGCAAATTCTAGGGCACACGTGCGGCCTCTGACAATCCCATAGGTTTGGATGAGGTTATCGCGTAGCCCTCGCCTGTATTCGTTACAGCTGTAAATAATCCGTTTAAAACTGCGGATGCCAGGCCATGACGGCATACTTCAACTGAGACTGAACTAATGCTCTGTAGGTTTTTCGGAATATTTCCTTATCAATCTGCACAAATTCACGTCTGAGCGCAAATAAGTCCTGTGTCGCGCATTAGGTGTCTTTAAACACAGTGAAGGTAGTTTGAGTGAATAGTTTATTAGAACACCGATGTTCTTCTGTTTCTCGACAATTAAAATGTGCTGCCCATGGGGAATGTATTGGTAGGAATCATTCCCCTCACTGGTCCTTCTGGTACGGGTATTAGGACCACACACTTCCTATCGTTAAAATTTAAGAGCTAACGAGCCACCAGCTGTTAAAAGGGTTGGGACGCTCTCGAAGTGCGTGCCTATCGGCATCAGCTCTGATGACCCTCCACAATTCAACATGGTCTGCAAACATGACGGTGTTGCAACCCAGGTCATCGAAACAGTCGTCGATGTACACTTAGAACAGTAAAGGCCCTAAGATGGAGCCTTGAGGGGCACCACTTTGAACCGGAGTATGTGTTGACTTCAAGGTATCGATGTGCACAGCCTGAACTCTTCCTGTAAAAAATCTGTGATCCTTGTCAGCAGCATTACTCTTATACCAAATGCAGATAATTTATAGATTAGACGTTTGTGTGGGATAATGTCAAACGCCTTCTTGAAATCAGTGTTGATGATTTCAACGCCCACCATCTTCGTCCAATGCGTGAGTTCACTGCTCTTTCGATTGCAATTAGCTAGAAAGAAAAGAGCGATTCTGTCTGAAGCCATGTTGGAGCTCTAAGAGTAATCGGTTTTCCTCCAGGAACTTCATGGTCGCCTTCTTATTTATTGATTCCATTACTTTAAAGCAAACGGAGGGAAGGCTGACAGGCCGATAATTGTTCACATTAGATCGAGCCCCACGCTCATATATGTGGTATATATTTGCTGCCATCCATTCAGATGGCAGTTTTACTTATTCAAATGACAAATTAAATATATGCGCTAGTGGTTTGGAGAGTGCGCCAGCCAGTTCTTCCAAGAATTTTGCCGGTTAATCGTCCTGACCAGATAAATTAGCTTCTTTCAGATTTCACAGTTCTCGTTCCACGATAGGTGCTGGGAAGAGTATGAATTTAAGCACTGGACCGGCGTCTATAAAAGCACTGTTGACGTGGTCAAGCTGAAGTTCCGGTTCTCTAGTGAATACCGAGGCAAAGGACCGACCCAAGGGCTCGGATTTCTCACCATTTTCAACGACTTCAACACCATTCCCATCCATAAGTACTGCAACTTGGTCCTTGTTTTTTAATCGAATATTGATGTAATGGAATTAAATTTTAGGCTTATTTTCCACCTGCTGGATAATTCTTGATTCATAGTTCTTCCTTGCCTGATGGATCATTTTTTGTCAGCATTTCGTTGTTGACGAAATTCTTCGAGATTTTCTACTGACCCTGTTTTCCTGAATACCTTTACATTTTTATTTTTCTTCTTTAACTGCCTGTTAAGTACTCTTGTTAACCAATCAGATTGACATGTCTTTTTGTACCTTCACTGGAAAATAGCGCTTAATCAGATCGAGTGAAAACCGTTTTGAATGATCGCCAGTCATCCTCCGGATTCCCTTTGAGCAAACATTCCCATTTACACGGACGTCGTTCTTTCTTCATCACGTTAAAATCGGACTTCCATATATTGCGCTTACCATGCATTCTCTTCTGGCGCTGCAGAAAGAAAAAGTAATCCCACAGCAGCGTACAAGGATCACTCTTACCGAGGGGTGCCAGAGAATACTCTTCATCAATGTTAAGGAAGTCCTTCGTAAATACTAGGTCCAGGCAATTGGCTCTGGTTCTCTAAATCTCGTTAGTATGTTTACCTTCTGTTGCAGAGGTTGATCGAAAGTGATATCCATTAGCTTGCTACCAAAGGAAGTTGGCACACCGTCAACTGTCAGATTTACCCAGTCTACTGTACGCGCATTGAAATCTCTAGCAATAAGCACCTCCTGGTGACTTGCTAATTCCTTGACCAAATGAAGGAGGGACTCATAAGCTGCACTTGGACTGTTTTGTGTTCTGTAGATCGTCAAAAATTGTAGGTTTCGTGAACAATTCTTGTTTATCTTTATCCAGAGAAATTCAAGTTCAAGGGAGAGGGCTTTAGATCATTCAACTGCTGAGATTTTATGTCCTATGTATCCGATCACTCAACCTCCCTGTCTTTTTCTCGGTCTCTTCGAAAAAGCTGGTATCCATCTATTGAAACCCTCACTATCAGTGATTTCTGGTTTTGAGCCACGTACGCTAATAGCTACCGACGTCGATTGGGTCTGAGACTAGTGCCTTGAGTTCGTCTATTTTTCGAAAGTATAATCTCAGCATTTGTATGCAAAACATCTCAATTGGAGATCTGGTTACTCACTATTAAAGATTTCGCTCATTTCTGTGGGATGGAATGCTTGAATCTCGACAGCGCTTCCTCGAGACGAACTGTTGTCCATCCGGCGGAGGTCTACCGAGTGGTCATCAACCGAGTTCTGGAGCGCCTGTTATGCGAGCTCTGCACAGTTGGGTTTTTGTATGTAGCGTCCTCCATCTCGGTGAGGACCCGCCTTGATGTGTATGGGCCCGCCAAAGAACGACCACTTCATCAATTTTGTATTCCCTATCGTTTTTGGAGCCATTTCCTCCCCGTGTTCGGTTCTCAGCGTCCTCATTTTGTGCCTTTCCATCGGTTTGTAATCCGGCTATACATCCCTGTGCAGGTTACGGGATCCATTCTACGCTTCTAGGTGGTGTGAAGCCCGGATTGATTTTCAAGAATTATTTAATGATGCCACAGTTATGATAGTTCATGTGAAAGACCCGCTTTCCCTTAACGGAATGCTGTGCAGCGGTACGCATCTCGCCATCTTGAAGAATTGAAATTTAGTATGCTCTGGAAAGACTTTGGTCATATTCTGCCCTTTCATCAGCGTAGAGCGCCTCGAATTCCTTTAATAACGAGATTGCATCTTCGTTCGAAATGTCTGTTTGCGGACTTGATGCCGGATTTTTGATAGAGCATCAGCATCAGGAAAAGATTTTTCACATTGGTTAACGATGTTTTTGTGTTCTATTATTTTTATTTATTTATTGACAGCCTACAGCAAGGTCATATGCGCATTACAGGGTCAAGCCGACGTGAAAACTCCCCGATCGTTTGCTCAGGTTTTCAGGAAAAACTGCAGCTTATTGAGGATTAAATTGCGATCGGGGAAGCGTATAGGCTGCGCGCGGTGAAGACTCTCGATTCAGTGTATGGATCCGTTATTCTACACCAGCGGTATGTTCGCGAACGGCTGTGGCTGTCGATCCCTCAGTATGGAAGTCCGGCACAGGGAATTTGAGTCCGTGAACGTCATTAGAATGGAAGAGAGCTTCCACAGAGTCAGCACCCAAATCTCTGTAAGGTTTCCTGAATGTAGAAAACTAGTGAGCAGCTCTCGCAAACAAGGATAGTTTTGCTGAATTTTCCTACTGCTTGGTGCTTTAGCTTATCAGATTGATAAAGCGTTTGCTGAAAAAACTGTAAGTATCTAACGGTGCGCCAAAGGAAGAAATCATACATCTCGATGAATGGGCGCCGAGAGTGGTCGAACTGCCTCGCAGATGTAAAGGGGGTTAAAAGGTACAACTGTTTTAAAAGTTTAAACAGTAAAAATAGTCCCTTATGTAATCTGCGAAGCCACAACGAGGCAAGGCTTGTAAGCTCATAGCGTTATTGGTAGTATAGGTTTCGGTGTTCTACATAGAAAACACTTTTTGTAAAGAAATACTGGACTGATTCTATCTTCTTTCGTTCACTAGAATGCAGAAAGCTATTCAGTTCAATTCAATTCAATTCAATTTATTAAGGGAAATAGGCATGGGCCTTTGAGTACCCTATTTGTAACGTAAATTTAAGTGCGGTATACAGAGAAACCGTGTGGGTTGCAAAAGGTACAAATGCGGTCATAAAATATGACAAGTTATGCACGACTTCGAGGGTTAAGATAAATTCCTCATCGCTCAGGCCTCGTTGCGGGAACATAAAACTGTCAGCGTTCCTTTAAAAGCTTTCCAGCAATTGTGACATCACAACGTCTTCGGGAGGGCATTCCATGGTTTAACCACTCTGATGAGAGGAGAACTTGCGCACATCCAGTTCGTCTACTGGACGCAGTTTTCAAATGGGTACCTCCGGAGATGTCGGGGCGGCAAAATTCAAAAGAAGTCCGAGAATTCCAGGCAACAATCCAATCCCTTCACAATGCGGAATGTCTGCAGGAGATCACCACGCATTTGCTCTATAACTCAAAGGGAACAGATTAAGATTCATTAGGTGGATTGAATATGGCAAAGAGCTGACTTCTAACCATTTTGGTGGCTTTCCTCTGTACTCTTTCGAGACAGTTCTGATCTTGAACAGTCCAGGGGTTTTATGCTTGCATAGCATATTCCAAATGCGGCCTAATGAATGTTCCAAAAGTCTTATCGAAGAGATCTTCGTCGAAATCCAAAAGGCTCGTCTGATGGCGTGCAACACCGCAATTGCGCTCTTTGCCACTTTTGAGCAGTGATACATGGTTTTTAAGGTGGTGGTTGTCAGCACATCCTTTTGCTCGCTCTTTAAGGCGTCTCGTTGAGAGCAAAGTAATTTCGGCAGATCCAGATGGGTTGCCTTAGCGAAGCATTGTACGCACTTATCAGCGTTGAACCGCAAAAGCCAATGATTCGACCACTCCTCCAACCGAGTTAGGGTTGATCTTGCAGTTTATCTTCGTCGGCAGGGTTCTGGATTACATTCCAGATTTTTAATGTCATCGGCAAACATTGCTGATTCACAGTCGAGACTCCTGACACAATCGTTCACGCATATTTAAAACAGCATTTTGCCCCAGTACCGAACCCTGAGGAACCCCCACTCTCGACCGCAGCAGAACTCTGACCTCTCCTTGGCCGATGCAACAAAACCCGGCGCCGACCCACGAGGAAGTTTTCGATCCATCGCTGGGAGGCCACCCTGATTCCACTTTCTAAGCTTGTACAGCGGTCTACGTGCGGCGCAGCATCGAAGGCCTTTTCGCAGAGTCAATAAGGCAACGTGAACCGCATGTACTATCTTCAGTGCCTGATCCACGAGCCGACCACAGCAAATTCGTGCTACGTGATGTTCCTTTTCTGAACTCCATGTTGGCAGCTTGATAACAAATTATTATGAGTCTCTAGGAATTTCACCACCTCGCTCTCTGATAAGCTATTTTCCATAATCTTTGCCAAGGATGCATGTCAAGCTTATGGAGCCTGTAGTTTGTCACTGACGCCCGGCTACCGCTGGTGTGCAAAGGGAGTTATATGTGCGCAGCTTTCCAATCGAAAGGAAGTGTTC